>JAJJID010000305.1:0-47889 GCA_022204955.1 Macrophomina pseudophaseolina | reverse complement strand
TTACTTGCTGCTAAAGGTAACGGTGTCGGTAGTCAATCGAGTTAAGCCTATTGCTAGCTACTACTAGCTCCTATAGCCTTCTAATAAGTACTACTGGCTTCGTTATCCGGCTACTGTTTAGGTAATTCCTCGAATTCATCTTCGGAGAATTCTTCACCGGCTAAGGATACTAATAATGAGATAATGTCTTCGTTATTTAGACGGATTCTCGGATATACGAGGTTCGGTTCTTCCTCGGTTTCTAACACCTCGTGATATTGCTCCACCGATTGGGGCGAATATTTAGTATTTTCGTCGAACGTAACGTCCCTAATTCGGATAATCTTGTCCGTACTCGGGACCCAGATGCGGTAGATATTAGTAGAATCGTATCCGACTAGGTATCTAATAAGGGCTCTGTCTTGCAGCTTATCGCTACGAGGAATCATCTTATTTAGTGCGTAGGCTTTACAGCCGTATACCCTAAGGTAGCTAATATTTAGCCGCTTACCGTAAACCTTCTTAAATAGCGTTTTCCAGTTAAGTCCTTTGGCCGGTGTTCGATTAGTAATATAGGCCGCTGCGTGGACGTATTCGGGCTAATAGTAATTAGGCAGATTACCACTAATTCGTAGCGCCCTAGCTCGTAGAACAATTAACTATCTAGAACGTCTAGCATTACCGTTTTACTTAGGCGTATAAGGACTAGACACTTTAAAGGTAATTCCTCGCCGTTATAGTTCCCGGTGGAAGGCGGTTCCTAATAACTTCTCGCTATCTAAACGTAGGAAGGCTACTCGCTAATAAAAGCGGTTCTTAATTATTCGTAGGGTTAATAAGATGATATTTACGCAGTTATTCTTATTAATATACGTTGCGACGATTGTGTACTACGTAGCAAGATATTTAAGGTGCGTAATCCACATATATTTATTGGCAGCCTCGATCATTTAAATAAGGTTGAACGACATTCGAAAGAACGGTTCTAAGGATAATTCCTTAGGCATTATATTGCGTGAGATAATCTAATAAGCTTTAGCGCGCGCACATACATCGCAGTGCTGTGGCATTGCTTTATTAGTAATTTCTGCACCGTCCGTGGCGGTGGGAAGAGCCTTAATGACCGGCTCTGATGGGTGAGTAAAGACCTCGTGCTATTGCTTAGCTGGTCGCTTGCGTATAGTGAGTCCTGCGGTAATTTAACGCGAGGAATCTCGTGATTGATTAAGCTCCATGAAGTAGAGGTTATTATAAAAGGTTAGTTCGTACGTAATAATATCCCCCTTATATAAGACTATTCGGCCTGTGTTAAGGTGAATTTCTTTCTCCCTTACCTTAGCAACTAACACCAGGTTACCTATAAAGCCGGGTATATACGCAACGTCTATAAGGGTTAGCGTGTGCGGCCCTAAATTGCGGTGCGCGTTAACAGTAACGGTTCCAAACGCCTCAATTAGTACGCGTAAGGTGCCATAAATAACAACGTTATTAGGTCTAGCGTTGCGCGTCTTCGTAAACCGCTTCTTCATATAACGGTTGTAGACGTAGTGAGATAAACCGGTATCTACGATCTACGAGAGTTATACCGTTATTAGTTCTTTTCGTTCGGCTGAGAGAGAGGTAATGGCAATAGTAGTAAATAACTTTAGATCCTTCGAATCTTCTTAATCCTGAGATTAATCCTATTTTATTAGTGCGTTCGCATTTAGTGCGCGTTCAACTAACCCCTTAAGGTGAGGGTTACTTATTTTCTTCTAAATCTAATCCTAAATCTCCTTCTTTGGCTTCTATCCAGATGGACGTACGCGCTCGTTAAGGTACGGGCAGTCCTAAAACCAATAAGGTTGCCCGCATACGCACGGTTTAGGCGGTGGTCTACCGGCTTAGGGCTTACCCCTAAGGGTGGCCGCCATCGTTGTCCGGTTAGTACTCTTACCTTGGACGGCTTGTTTGCGTCTCACGTGCTCACGATAATCCGCAATATATTCGGCTACGTTAAGGCTGGCGTCCGTTCTAGATAATTCTCGAATAGCGATAGTTGCGTATTCGGAGTCGTAGGGTAGAAGTAAGTCGAGAAAGGTATCGACACCTCGTCTTCTAGTAACGTCGGGCATCTTTAAGGCGTCCGCCTTAATAACCGTTTCTTCCTATTCGTTTAACCATCTATTAATATTCTAATTATTGGGAGGCTTCTCTAGTTAGCGGAGTTAGTTAACGATAATCCGCTCCTATGTAGCCTTAAACGGCTTAAGCCTCGTTTGCAGAGCCTTGAGTTAGTAATACGGGTGCGAGTCGGTAAGATTCTAGAGGATTAGCTGCAGCGAGGCTCCTACGGAGTCGTTAATAACCGTTAAGAGGTCGTTAATCTTCTTTCGAATGCGCTCGTAGTCCTTCTTCTCCTCCTTATAATCCTTAATATCGAGACGATAGTAGTCTGCCGTCTAATCTTATTGTCGAGTCGGTTTCTTAGGCTTCGTTGGTTGCGTTGGACGCTCCGCCTTAGTAGGATTAATATACTCGAAGATATCGGCACGTCGTGCGCGTGATTGGATAAGGTTGTACCAGGTATCCCAGTCCTACGAGTTTTTTAGGACGATTATTGGCTTCGAGGACGTTATGGTTAATAATTAGTGCATCGTTGATTGGATCGGTGATTCTCGTCGGTCGCACGTATAAAACGGGCCGAGGGTTCGATCGATCGCTTAGAAACGGGGTAATGCGGTAGCTACAGCAAGCTAGAGTGCGTAGCTGCGCTATAACTAGTGCGGTTAGCTGTTAGTAGCTTTCGTTGCACCGTATTATATGCCTTCGATTAGCTGGTAGCAGTTGAGGTTACGCGCGGTTGGTAGCGCCGTGTACTTAATGCGGTATAACAGTCGTCTGGATGCCTCAGAACGACTACAAAAGGGGTAGTAGATGATGCGTTAGATGGCAGAAGGCATCAATCGCATATCCGGGCTCATAACTATTGGATTTGGTGGTGATACCATCAATTGAGAATGAGTGGCATGAGGACTGAGAGGGCCGCTCAGGGGTAGGCCTCTTATCCAGTCTCGTCAATGACTAAGCTAAATCTAATGTACAAACACGTGATATTCCAACACTTACTATCATGGCCAAAGATTTCGTCGCTCACGAGGCTCTCCAATAAGTCTCATCTTCAATTCTCACCATGCAAATAACACCGTGATAGTCAACATGGGCTTGGTACCTGGGCAGCGCAACAATCCTATCAATGCCAATTGTAAATAGCCATCTGCACGTGACAGCCACAACTAATGCCTGAGATATCTGTCTGATGTCCCTCGCTCCACTCAGCCCCTGGACGCCTCCCACCCCTTCAAATAGCCCCCTTCGAACACAACCTTCCATTCTGCGTCGGATACCACTCCAACTGGCCCGTAACATACCAGTCCTCCGACCCCACTGCCGTCGGCGCGTAAAACAGCCCCCACGGATCGTATCTCTGCTTGAGCGCATAAAGCCTCGCATAATTCGCCCCATAAAACGCCTGCTGCCAGTCCGGCTCCTTGATGTCCGCCTCGTTCATATACGCCCCCGCTCCCGGCGAGACGTCGCGCCACGGCTGCAGCGCCTCGGTGAGGCGCTCGATCGCATCCGCGATATCGCCCGGCGTGGCGTCCGTGTCCCAGCTCGTGCCGAGCATGGCGTGGCATAGCGTCGCGCGCCAGGCCGGGTTGACTGCGTTGTGCTGGTCGACGGACGGGTTGGCGGCGGCGCGCAGGTTGTAGCCGACCACCATGCCCGTGCTGAGCACGGCGGCGCGGATGGCAGCGGTCTGCGCGGAGAGCGTGGAGGCGTTGGCCCAGTTGCTGCGCGGGAAGAGGCGTGAGCCGGTGTGGTACGTCCAGCTGCCGACAACTTCGGTGGAGGCAGGGAAGGTGGCGAGGAAGGCGGGTAGGAGGCTGGGGTAGGTGGTGTAAGTCGCGTTATCGATGGAGATGCCGAGCGTGGCGAGCTGGGCGAAGTAGGGGGCCGTGAATGCGCGGAGTTGCGCGCAGGTCGTATTGGTGGCCCAGAGCGGGTTGACGGCGAGGGTGCAGGTGGTCGTGTTGGCACAGCTGATTGTGTAGTAGGTGTACATGCCGGCGTCGGCGTAGGTCGGGTAGGTGGCGAAGAAGACGTCGATGCCGGACCAGAATGCGGAGCTGCTGACGTTGGCGCCGGTGGAGAAGCTGTAGGTGAGGGTGCTGACGGGTGCTTTTGGGTATACGCGGATTATCAAAGAAGTAACAATGCCGTAAGTGCTGCCGCCTCCACCCCGAAGGGCCCAGAACAGGTCCGGGTTGTTGTTCTCATCGACTGAGACAAACGTACCGTCGGGAAGGACAGCCTCAAGAGCTAAGACCTGATCGGCTGCCATGCCGTACTTAGAAGACAAGGGTGAGTGTCCACCGCCTGCTATATAACCTCCACCCAGTCCGACCGTCTCGGAAGCGTTAGCTGAGGAGCTCATCGTTGAGTCTCAGGGGTGCTTACTCTGGCAATACCAGCAACGGCATGGAGATCCAGATTGTCAGCAAACTCGTAAACTTGAAGAGCCTGAACGCCCGAGCCGATTTTGAGGGCGGGACCGGAATGGCCACCACTTGTGTAGCTTGGAATATATCGGATGTCATTTAAGTGATGGGTCCATACGGATAGAGCGCCAGCCCCGGTGTTCTTGGCATTGAAGTCATGACCTTTGTTCTTGACAGTGAGACGTAGATTTCGGTTGCGGGCATAATTGACCGCGAGCTGGATATTGGCAACAGATGTGACGTTGACAATATATGAGGGGTAACCTCCGAGCGTGCAATTGGCACCTTTAGGGGCGTTGGAAGGTGGCAGGCAGGTCACTCCCTCGAACAGAGGCCAGTCAATATCCGTGGGGCTTTCAGCTTGAAATTGGGGCTTGTTCCAGTTGGCTGTGACGTTATCGCATGTGGCTGCATCGTATTGAGGCCAGTCCTGATAGCACACAGCTGCTGCAGGGGCTGATCGGATAAGAGATCCACCAAGGAGAAGGTCGAATTGGGACCATTCGCTATTTGAGGGCCATGCTTCATCCCCGGGCAGAAGTCTGCATATAGCCGCGGAACGGTTGGTGGTAGCAGTCAGGTTGCCGAAATCGAATAGAGAAGCATCAGTTACGTTAATACGGGTAAGGTGGCCAAGAACAGCCGAGGTGAGCTGAGCGGTTTCGAAGGGGAAGTAATCTTCGTCCAAGTCGGTCGAGTCGGCGCCGACAATCTCCACAGCTGGCAATAAAGTTGCCCCGGTAGCATCTATGCATGTTAATATCAGAATGCCGGGTATTGGTCGCATTTGATTGAAAGTTGTGGGCATGAACTGGAGTGAAGCATGAACATACCAAAAGTGCCGCCACCTTGAATTGACCATGCAATGACCGAGTGGCGCAGCTGCAGTATACCTACCAAGAATAACGACTTGAGCAGTGCACCCATATTAGCTGTCTATATGACCATATCACCCCGAAGACGGAGTACTTGATGCAGCTGTGCGGCTGATTGGCGGAAGAGACAGGTTTCAGTGGGTTCCCTTCAGTCGTATATATGTCGTACTCCACCGCCCCTTGTTGCCAAACCTGCCCACTTCTTCTTTGCTTGTCAGCTTCTATTTACCATGGATACACTCTATCGCTGTACGCAGACACGGCAGGATTAAATCCCAGTAAGGCGTACATATATCATGCGGTTGTGATGGGGCACAGGCAATAGTGATTGGACAGAATGGCTCGGTTGCGCTGGCGGCTATGCGAAATCATGGCGAATTTAACCTATCAATCTGAAGGAAGTTGCGGTCGCCAAGCCTAGACCCGGGTAAAGCTGCACATGCAGGGATCAAATATGGAGCATGCCCTTTCGGAGCCTAACCAAGCTCGGAATGCTTTAATTTTTGCATGTACGAGGTCGGTCCCAAAAGAGCTGCAACATCAAGAGCGGTCATACATAGGGGAACTGAAGCAAAAGAGCTGATATCACCGGTATCAAGACGATTGCTCTGGCTTCTCCCGGCTAGGGCAGGTTGCAGTAGTTCTGATTCCGACCTTGTAGGCTGGCTAAATCATTTCCGCCTTTCAGCGCTCTTTAGACGTTCATGCTGAGTGGAGACAGTCAGTGAGAAGGCTCTCTACGCTCCCATAAATTTGCAGTACTCACTTAATGTGAACGGTCTTGGCCTCCAGATACGCGAGTAGTCCCTGAAATCCCAACTCGCGGCCCTGTCCGCTCTGCTTGAAGCCCCCGAAAGGCGTCTGCGGACTCGGCGAGAAACTTGAGTTGACGCCAACAGTACCCGCCTCAAGCTTCGCCGACACCCGAAGAGCGCGGGAGATAGAGTTGGTGTAGACATTGGCTGCGTCGTCCCTTCAGTCAGCACGAAACACTCCAGATGACCCTCCTCCTCCCGCTCCTCCAGACAAGAGGCCCAAGGCCGAGAGACTCACCAGACAGGCCATACTCGGTGTCATTCGCCAGCTCGACCGCCTCCTCCTCCGTCTTGAACGTCCTCACCGTACTCACCGGCCCGAAAATCTCATCCCGCCAGATCTCCGCACCGGGCTTCGGGTTGACGAAAATGGTCGGCTCGACGAACAAGCCCTTCTCGCCGACCCTGCCGCCGCCCGTCAGTATCTCTGCCTCGGCCCTGCCCCTCTCAATGAACCCCATCACCCTCTCGAACTGCGCGCGATCCGCCAGCGGGCCCAGCTGCGCGAGCGGATTCGCCGCCACCAGCTGCGGGTCGCGCATGCCCCGCGCCGCGCCCTCGAACGCGTCCTTCAACTTGGCGAGGAAGGCGTCCGCGACCGCCTCGTGCACGAAGGTGCGCGACGCCGCGATGCAGACCTGCCCGCTGTTGAGCAAGAACCCCATCGAGCAGTGCGCGACGGCGTTGTCGATGTCCGCATCGTCGAAGACGATCGCGGGCGACTTGCCGCCGAGCTCGAGCGTGACGCGCTTCATGTTAGAAGCCGTGGCGGCGGCCTGGATCTTGCGGCCGGTGGCGGCGGAGCCGGTGAAGGAGATCTTGGATATGCGCGGGTGGTGGGCGAGGAGGGAGCCTGTGCTGCCGGGGCCGGAGACGAGCTGGATGACGCCGGGCGGGAAGCCGGCGGCGGTGATGAGCGGCCCCAAGGCGAGGATGCCGAGGGGTGACTTTTCGGACGGCTTGTATATGACGGTGTTACCGGCGGCGAGGGCGGGCGCGCATTTCCAGGCGAAGGTGCTGTGGGTGTTGCGTTCTTTGGTTAGCATCCCTTTGTTTTCCTTCCCGTCCACAAAGTCAGAGGAGGAGGAGGCGGCGGGAAAGAAAGAAAGAAAGAGAGAGAGAGAGAGAGAAAGAGAGAGAGAAAGAGAGAGAGAGGGAGAAAGAGAGAGGGAGAGAGAGAGCGAGAGAAGAGAAGAAAATTTACCTTGGACTCGCATTCCACGCGCCCACGCCCGCGCACACGCCCAGCGGCTCGTACCGCACGATGCGATAGGTGCCGTCCTCCTCCGGGAAAGTCTGGCCCGCGATCTTGTCCGCCCAGCCAGCGTAGTAGCGCCAAGTGTCGACGCCCCAGCGCACGATGAAGCTGCTGACGCCAGCGGGCTGGCCCATGGCGAGCGTCTCCAGCTTGCCCAGCTCTTCGACGTGGGCCTCGATCAGGTCGGCGAACTTGTTCATAATGGCGGCGCGCTTCTTGGCGGTGTAGCTGTGCCAGGGACCGGTTTTGAAGCTTGTTGGTGTTAGATGAACGTGTCTTCATTTTGAGATGGAGGGGAATTGAGAGTTGTGGAGAATTGTTTCTTATTGTTTGGAGGGATACGGGAGTAACTTACGCCGCGTGAGCACCATCGACAGCGGCGTCGATGTCTGCCTTACCAGCGACAGGGATAGCGGGATGAAGAACAGACTCGTCGTGAGGGTTATGGACGGGGAATGACTCTCCGGACTTGGCGTCGACGTACTGCAGAGCGTGTCAGTGAGCCAGCAACAGAACAAGACCACGTCAAAGTAAGCTTGATCTTACTTCATTGTTGATGAAGAGCTGCGTCTTGAAAGAGGGCGTGCCTCCGTTGGAAGCCATGATGGAGGACTGTTTTGAGATTCGAAAGTGTTGTGGAAAAGGTAGGCTAGGGGGAAAAAAAAATACCAACACAAGAAAAATTATGGGGGACTTCAATATATGTAACCCCGCAGTGCGGGCACGTTGCGAGGCATGGCATATGTCAGGGAGGACAAGGAAAGTAAGCACTTGTGGGCTGGAGCATGCAGGTGAACCATTTCTGCCACCAGAATGCAAGTGTAACAGTCTTGGATGTTTGGTAATTCTCGGCATCGAAGCTGAAAATAGCTGCCCGGCAATGGCAGCGATCATTAATCTGGATGCTTCACTTTCGATTCGCAAGTAGGATTATGGGGTTGTCACAATTGCGGGCACTGCGGCAGAAGAGATGTCAGCTTCCCTAGCCTCGGTTAGACGCTGGATGGGAGAACCAGGGCTCCTGCTAATCTCAGTGGTTCAGAAAAGGTTGCAACATCGCGCATTAGCGCCCAATGCGTCCGCTGCCTAGAGCAGGTAGTGGTGAAGACGATGAGCTGTGCATGGTAGGGATGGTGCGGGGCACCAGCTCAGGGATCCCCAGAAACTGGATCCGAGCTGCTGCGCTCACGCAACCACCTGCAGCCCCTCACACAGAGCAATCACCGCTGCACCTGGACAAGTGCCAGCAAACACATTCCTCTTTCGGTAAGTGAGGAGCTCATAGTGTGGTTTCGACACTGAGCAGCAAGAATAAAGCAGCAAGATGTCCGGGCCTCAATAAGCCTCAATTACACGAAGTGCACTTGCATTCAGTCTACTCATTGCGTGCTCTGATCCGGGAGACAAAGCATCACGACCAAGCAAAACCGACGTCGAATGGGAGAACGGTAAAAGTAGTGGACTGACAACAAAAGCGCCCAGAAGCTAGCGCTGAAATAAGCAGCCTCAAAGCACCCTCAAAGCACGCGGTTGACACCACCCATACACGCCGCCCTCACGAAAACAAACCAATGCCATGAAATAAAGGGGGAAAAAAAAAAGAGGAAAGAAACCATTGAAATGACGTGGCCTTGACAAGACATATCTCGAAACTCCGAAGCACATGCGACAAACATAAACTCCCCAGAAAAAAAAAATCGCCTCACAAAACCCCGACAACAACACCCGCCCCCAAGCCTACCACACCCATCGCCTTACTCACCCACGCCCTCGCAGCACCCGCCGTACTACTTGCACTCGCCGCCGTCGCACTCGCCGCTGCACTCTCCCCACTCGTGCCCGTGGTCGTCAGCGTTGCCGCAGACGGCTGGTCCCTCCTCGTGCTCGACGTCTGCAACGCCGCGGTCCCGTTCGCACTCAACCCCCCCGTCGGCGTCACGACGCCCGTCGCGGTGGCCGTTCGGTCCTCCGTCCCGGTCAAGATGGTGGCGTCACTCGCGACAGCGGTGCTGGGGATGAGGGTGAAGCGCGTCGTGGTGCCGTCGATGACGGTGGTCACGACGGTGATGTCGTCGTCAGGCGCGTCCGTCTGCGAGGTGGTGGCGGTGCCGGTGAGGGTGATGACGTCGGCGGTGGCGGGGATGATGGAGCCGCGGGCGGAGGTGGAGGTAGAAGAGGAAGAGGAAGATTCGTCGTCGTCCTTGCGCGGGAGCAGGGCGAGGTTGCGGGCGGAGGTGAGGGAGAGGAGGGCGGCGAGGAGGAGGAGCAGGCGGAGCGAGGGACGTTGCATGTTGTGTGTGATCTTCTTCGTCTTCTTCTTCTTCTTTTTGTTTCTGGTTTGTCTGGGCCTTTTGGCGGCACCGGTGGCGGTTGATCGGGTTGAGGTGGTGTTGGTCGCGAGAGAGAAAAGAGCGAGAGGCAAGGGATTGGCGAGTGGTATGTTTTTGAGAGCGGCGGGATGCGCGGTGGCGCCAGGCAAACGAGCGACTACTGCAGAAAGAGGATTGAGACTGAGGCCGGGTCGGCTTGGACCGCACGACGGCGCAGCGCTTGGTGTTGAAAGAACGAACGGGCTGCGGGAAGGGCGGGCGCCCGGAAGGTCGCTGCCGGGTTTAGGGCACTAGCGAGGAAAGGCAGGGGCCAAGGGGAGGAGGCGACGTAGGGCAGTGACGTCGGCGGCCCGTGGCGCGGCGGCCAAAACAGAACGCGCAAGCCGGATGCAAAACACGTCGATCTCGCTGGCCTCCGTCTGCTCTCGCCCGTGAGACAGGAGGGAGGAGGGCTTTCTGCTGCATTGAGCGTCGCGCACCCGGCGACGCGCTTATAAGCAATCCGCCGTTTCGAGCGCGCCCAGTGAACCCTGAGGAATCTCGCTAGCAGACGAGCCCACTGCCCAATTTAGGTGGCCCTGCCGCAGGTTGATGGTGTTTGATCGCCCGCCAGGCCGCCCCACTCGCCCCGAAGCTGGCCCGACGGCGCTTCGCCTGGGCGGATGCCTGCTTCCCGACCGCACACACATCCCCCCTCCGGACATCTGCGGCTGCACCGCCAGACCGAAGCAAATCAAAAGAAAAGCATCCCTCCGGTCGTGCACGCCACATCCCTCGTCACCCATCTCGCCCGCCCGCTCGCCAGGACGGCGACGACGTCGGCGACGTCCCCAGCGGTCCCGCACTGCGGCGCCGCCAGCACTTTTGCATTTTCTTCCTCCATAGCTTTCACGTGCACCGGCCCGCTGCGCGATGCATACCCGTGTCGACCGGCCCCGGATTGACCGCATTGACGGGGATGCCATAGGAGTCGCCCCAGCTCCCCTGCCCACGCGCGCGTCAAGGCCTCGACGCCCGCCTTTGTCGGGGCCCTCGCCCGGCGCGTGGAAGAAGACCAGGGCGAAGATGGAGAGCGCGATCAGGCCGAGGTGCGCGGGCGAGCTGGTCGGGATGAGGAATGAGAGCCTGGCCGCGAGGAGCGAGAGGCACATGGATGGGAAAGTGGAGAGGAGGAGGGCGCGCCTGCCCCAGAAGCCGATGATGTAGAGCGCTGGGAAGGCGACGATGAACATGGCCTGTGTGTGAGGGGGTTTAGCTGGGTCTGCAGGTGCAGGGGGTCTCGGGGTAGTGCCTACCATGCCGAAGCCTCAGGAGACGAGGAGTGCGATTGTTTGGCTGGCGCCCGCTTGGAGGACGATGGTGGAGGAGTGGAAGGGCATGATATTGACTGCGCGAGGGTGAGTGAGTGAGCGCTGTTTCTCTGACGGTGCCGTCAGCGGCTATTGGGGCAACTCACTGCCGCACATCTGTTGAGCAATCACGATGATTCCGGATGTCTGCCTTGCACGGCGGTTGCGGGGCACTGTGAACAGCTCCGCGTATCTTGTCAGCATCTTCTCGTTTGCGAAGCCTTTGGCTTCTATCAGGGCTTGTTCTGCAAGTAGTTGCGCATGGATGAGATAGAGATCCCGCGCTGCCTGGAGAGGCGTGTTGCGCAGCCGGATGAGTGCACGATACACCTTCGCATGTTTCCCTTTCTTGATCAACCAGTGGGGAGATTCTGGCGCGAAACATATACCCAGAAAAAGTGGCACGGCTAGGACGAAAGCAGATCCGAGCTGGAGCTTCCATGAAATCGTTCCCGTATCTTTGAAGATGAGGCTCGCAGAAAAACTGAGCACGATTCCGAAAGCGACGAAGAGCTGCCACAACATGGTCAAGGCCCCGTGGATGTTCGTCGGCGCGTTCTCAGCAGAAAAAACAGGTATCATGGCTTCCTTCAGCCTCTTACTGATGCCGAGTCGTATTCTGCAGGCCAGAATTTGGGGCTAGGTTTGTGCCAGTGCTAAACCAAGAGGCGCAAGTAAGCTGAATATAGGCCCCTTGAATATGGCACCGCGGCGGCCAATCCGGTCGTTTACAGGGTCAGAAATCCATGATACACTAGAGACGATTAGAATTGGATTATGGCATTGAGGAGAAGAAGGGGAGAGAGATTATGTGCGTACAAAAGAGCGATTGTCATATACGGAGTGCCATTAATGGCCTCGACGATCTAGGAGTTTCTCTCACTAGTACTGCGAGCCTCGCAGAGTGCTCCGGTATCTGCAATGCCGAATTCTTGCGGGAAAGACAGGTTCGCTTGATTAGAGCTTGTCTGGTCCCGTCCCAACCCTGAATCGCAGCACTGATTGAGTTCAAGAGAATGGTCAGGTACAACGCCTTCGGATGTTTCCACCTGCGGGTTTTTTCGTGTTAGAGAGCATGGATATCCTCTCGGCTGAGCTCCTCGATACCTTCGTTGTCCTCGGGTTACTGACCGACAAGAGCACCTTTGCGAAGTTCAGGTAGGATGTCGATCCACTGATGAGTCTGTGTGTACATCTCAACGTCGCGGAATAGCCGTTCCTTCGAGATACCAGCAAGCGGGGTTTGGATCCTGTGGAGAATGTGTAAGACGATGGAGCATGCAATCCTCGTGGGTAATGGGCGTCTCATTCGCCGGTTGTGTTGTAGCTCAAGTTAGCCAAGGCTTTTTCGTGGCGAATTCCACCTGAAGAAGCAGTGTTGTGGTCTTCGCTGTATTTCTCCGTAACGGAAATGTGATCTTTGGTGCATAAGACTCAGCATGAGAACGATATTGACGCTCAATGGACTTTCTGCCTGGCTTGGAGACAAGAGACGACGATTTTTTTGTTCTTTTTGCAAGCGGCCAATGAGGTAGTCAGCGGTCTTTATGCAAATGCTTTGCGGGGTATGACCTGGAGAAACGGGGTAATAGCATGGAGTTGTGGAGTACATCCCCAGGCTCGGTGGAACTCCGAGCCAGACTGACCTCTGACCAATCGACGGGGTGTTCTAAACGGTAGCTCGGCACTTCGCCGCGCACTACAATACCTACCGGGCCTTGTGCTTGAACTTTCTGACACCATCCATTCCACGGGACAGCCGAGAACTCATTCTCCCTCCAAGAGCCTCCCGGACTAAGCAAATGCCCGCTTCTCCCTGGCATCTGGGAAAAGAAGCTTCGGTGATACCTTCCGCGGGAGCTCATGAGAGTCTTCGGCAGGACATGACTCAAGACAGCTCTAGCGGAGTACTTGACAGACGCTAAAAAAGGCAAATGTGATTGCCATTTCGAGCGGCGAGTTCCTGCCCTTTGCCGAGTGGCGGCTTGGCCAGATTACACGCTGCTCGCTAACCTCTTTTCTCCTGAGTGTTTTGGCGTTCCTTGGTGCTTGGCCCAAGTAGCCGTTGCCGCAGGTTGACGATCCTCCAATTCGGCCTGATTGCCTGATCAGCCTCCTGTTCGTTCCGCGCTGGTACCTCACGAAGCTGGTTGAGAAGTAATGCAACACCCCTTTCCTTCGGGAGTAGAAGCGTTTGCATCGACATAAAAATCCCAGGAAATGGATGAAACTTGCGTCAGGACAAATATTCCAATCTCCCACACTTATATGTGCGATTGTAGTTGCGGTCCATCCGAAACCGACCTCTCTTTACTCAACACTTGTTAACCATCTTGCTTGGACAGCCTTCAATGCTTTTGTTAGGTCTTAATTTCTACATGAATATCCGAGTTTTATGGATTACTCAGCATAAAAAGTGCGCAAAAATCATAGTCACGCGGATCCCTGTTGTAAAGAGGTCTTAACCAATGACCGTTGAAAAAAAAAAGAGGTATAAACGTCCTAATGACGGCAAGTCTAACCGACCAGGTCACAGCCGCGAACATACTTCAAGCTTACATGCATTCGGCCGCGCAGGATGCTCCCCCTCAACACCGTCAGCGTTGGCTCCAGGCAACACCACCGCCACAGCAGGCAACAGCTGCATGCCGCTCACACCATATAAAACACAACCCCCTTCCCCACCACATACCGAGACCTGCCCAACTCTCCGAAGCAAAACTAGTCACGTCCTCCCCAAACATGTCCTCAAACACCTCACCATCACGACCATCACCATCACCCTCGCCGCCGCCGCTACCGACCGTCGACCCCACCAACATCGCCCCCACCGGCCCGTACGCCGGCCTCCCGGTCCTGCCCTCCGGCTACATATGGCACCAATACCCGTGGCACCCCTCCTTTACCAGCGACCCAGAATGGTTTGACACGCTGGGCAACGACATGCTCGCGCAGCGTGAGGTCTTCGGCCTCACGCCGTCGTCCGCCGAGCTTTATGCCGTGCTCGACGAGCTACTAACGGCATTCCCGGCCAAGGGGACGGAGGTGCTGTTCCAAGCTGCGGCGCGGGGGCGGGCGGACGTGGTGGGGTGGCTGGTGCGGTCGGGGAAGGTGCGAGCGCACCCGGCCGAGGTGGAAGGCGACGACATGTCGTGCGTGCCGGTGCATGCGGCCGCGTATAAGGGGCATCTCGAGTGCGTGCGGGTGCTGGTGGAGGAGGCGGGGGTGGGTGTCGATGCGCGGGATGAGGTGGGCGGCACACCGCTGATGCGGGCGGCGAGGGGCGACAGGGCGGAGGTGGTGAGGTGGTTGATCGAGAAGGGGGCGGATGTGGCGGCCCTGCAGGAGACAGATGGGGATGGCGTTTTCGGGGCGCTGGATTTTGCCGCGCTGGAGGGGAGCGGGGAGGCGCTGAGAATCATTTTCGAGGCGCTGGAGCGGAAGTGCGCCGAGGAAAGGCGGGATAAGCGGGGGATCGTGACGGCTCAGGCACTGCAGGCTGCTGCCGCCTCTGGGAGTGTTGAGACACTTCGGTTTCTGCTCGCAAAAGGAGGGTATCCGGAAGACGGTGGCACGGGATTATCGTCCGGCATAGAGTCGCCGCTTGACGAAGCTCAGAAGAAGATTATTGAAATGGCCCTACGAAGAGCACAAAATGCGGGTGCAGATCTCTTGCAGATGCTTCTGTCCTATCTGGCTCCATCAAACGATGATGGAACTCTTCGATACATCGAAACCCAAGCGGATACAAAGGAGGCTCTGCTATCCACAGCAATGACCGCAATCGAGAGAGGCGATATCGAGGCTTTCGAACTCGTATGGCGAACCATTCTAGACGAACCTGCTCCTGAAAGTAACGCTATATCACTCCCTGCTGGAGAGAGCCTACCGAAACAGCACGCCCTCGACGCAATGCTATGCGAGGCAGCCAAAGGGGGCCATCTCGATGCGGTGAAGCGCATGGTGGAATACGGCGCCGCGATCCACGAGGCACGTGGGCACAGCTATACTCCGCCGCTCTATACG
Source organism: Macrophomina pseudophaseolina (assembly GCA_022204955.1). Lineage (NCBI taxonomy): Eukaryota > Fungi > Ascomycota > Dothideomycetes > Botryosphaeriales > Botryosphaeriaceae > Macrophomina > Macrophomina pseudophaseolina. The sequence continues at coordinate 32,716 of JAJJID010000305.1, read as the reverse complement.
GCTGCTGCCCATAACCATGTCGAAATCGTTCGTTACTTGCTGGAAGTACACAACGCCGATATTGAAATGGCTGGAGGCCGCTTCGCCAATGGGCCTACACCGCTAGCGATTGCTATCATGGGAGGTTATACAGAGGTCGTGAAGTTGCTTTTGATGTATGGTGGGCCGGTCGAACAGATCGAGGATCAGGTCGAGCCAGAGAAGGCGAAGAAGCTGGTCATCAGCGCAGCGAAAGTGTATCGGCAGCAGATCAAGGTCATCCTCGCCGATGCGGAGCACTCGGTGGATGAACAGCCTGGAGTGAGCATTGTGAGCTTCAAGCTGGTCGAGAGCGATCTCGGCTGGATTCGCCGTATACGGAAAAGAAAGAACGACGAGGAGTTGTCAAAGGCAGATCCGTTTGGTCGGGAATTGCGGATCCCAGACGAGAGTACTGGCGCTTCGTAATTTTTGCAAATCCCCACATTGTGTAGCTTCAATTTTCCAGCTTTTCCCCTTTGCGCCTCTCACTACTTTTCTGGAAATCTACCCCCTCTCTCAGGTGTTTCACAGAGTCTATTATTTGTACCGATCTTGCTGTCAATCCCCCAAACTCGAATACGCGTGATCTATCCTTCCTTGAACCCGAATACCCAGCTTACAAGCCAAGCATATCGGCCAAATGGCCGATATTGTCGACCTCGTAATAATTGTAGTACGGCGTCGACGGCTCATGCCCCCTCTTCACGAATGCCTTGTGCTTAATGCCCATCGACTCGGCCGTCATCAAATCGTATCGCAAACTGCTTGACACGTGCAACACATCTTCTGGCTTGCATCCCAACCTCTCAAACATGTACTCGAATCCCTGCATGCGCGGCTTGTAGCTCTGCGTCTGCTGCGCCGTAAACACCGCATGGAATGGCGCCCCCAGCTTTTCCACATTGTGCATAATCTGATCGTCGCTCGCATTCGACAAGATGACCAGCTTGTACTTCTTGGCCAGGCGGCTCAGGCCGTCGGGCACGTCCGGGTGCGGGCCCCAGGAGGGGATGGCGGCGTAGAAGGACTCGGCCTCGCTGGCGTCGTAAGGCACGCCGGTGCGCTCGCAGGTGCGGCGGATGGCGTTGAGGATCACGTCGCGGTAGGGCTTGTAGGGGCCGAGGACCTCGTCGACGCGGTAACCAGAGAAGAGGTGCACGAAGCGCTCGAGGGCGTCGCCGGCCAGGCGGTCGGCATAGACCTCCCGCGCCATGCGCGACATATTGAAGTCGGTCAGGGTGCCGTAGCAGTCGAAGGTGATATACTTGGGCTCGAAGTCGATTGTTTTCGCCATGATGGATGGAGAAGCTCGCGGCGCTCAGCAGAAAGCAGTGGGAGAGTGGGAATGGAGGGGGAGGTGTGTCCGTGTCGGAGAGTGGTGCTGTGAGCGGAGGATGGAGGGAGTGGTGGGGATGTCGAAGGGGTCTGGGACGGAAAATCCTCGAAGAGCCATTTTATATACTGTGAGCAGCAGCGAGCAATTGCAGAGTAGGTGAACAGAGCGACGGCAAGGCGACGAGTAGTTGACGCGATAGGCGGAGTGTTGCGTTCGGGCCATCGGTCGACGCGCCGTTCTCCGGTTGCGATAAGCGAGGAAAGTGTGGTGCGCACGTGATGCGGTATTCAATGCGACGTGAGGACGCGCGACGACACGCGCAGACCTTCTGCCACTCGAAAGTGGCTTTCGAGAGGCCTTTTTAGGGTAATGCGTCCGGTGGACTGGGTTCGTGAACCCCTCGAAGACTCCGGCACATCAGCAATGCATCAATTGCGGTCTAGACACAAGGAAGCACTCCGCCCCGAGAGAAGCGCCCAATTCGACCTTGTGCTCGCGGCAGAAAATTTGTTGCTTCCACTCAGACCGACGGATCCATTTCACTCCATACAAGCTATGTCATACCTGCCACTGCAAACGGAGAACAGAAGTTAACGCCCAATGATAGCCCTTCTGAACAGTCGAATGTGCCGAAGTTGGAACAGGACCCGAGGTTGGTTAGACCTGAACTTCTCCAGGATGTTGTGAACAACTTGAAAAACGAAAAGGAGATAGAAGGTAAGCAAGAGCAGGGGGTGGGTCTTCATCAGAGAGCGGTTGTTGCGTGAAGTTCGCACCGATCTTGAATCACTGGAGCATATTCATAATTCCATGCTTGGAATCGCTCTCCCCGCTCCAGGACTAAAGCAGGATCTTAAGAACGTTGCGGAAGCAATCTGAGAGGTAGAAAAATCGGAAGCGGGGTCCGCCGACATCTGTCACCGCAGAGATAAGCCAGGCTCGGAACCGGGGAAGGCTCTTCATGGGCGGTCTTCTGAAGAGAGATCCGAGTAGGTTACGGTAATACCGCTTCCAGGTTATTTAATTTCGTAACCCAAAACGGAGGAGACAAGGAGTTATAGAGTAGCAAGGGCATCAAGAAACGTGATCGTTCCTATATCGAGTGTTCCATGCTAAAGCTCAGATTCATTTCTCCGTGCAGCGAGAGTATTGACGTATTCGGCCTTATAAAACCTCACAGGCAACACATCAGCCTCACATTTCATATTCAACCCGCAGACAGGCGTTACTTTCAACGTATACAATCGCCGTCCACAAGCACGCTCAAGCTTCCATCCCCCACCATCCCCTCCCCTTCCAAAATCTTCTCCGCAATCTTTTCAGCCAACATGTACACCGTCGACTGCGGATGCCCCGGGACAAGCAGCGGAAAACTACTCGCATCCACCACCCTCAGCCCCTCCACGCCAAACACGCGCGCCTCGCCATCCAGCACCGCCATCTCGTCCTCCCTCGTTCCCATCTTACAAGTACAGCTCGCATGATTCACCGTCGCCAAACTCCCCCTCAACCACTCCAAAATCTCCCCGTCCGTCCTCACCCCGTCCTCTCCGGGATACACTTCCTCCTCCTCCGCGACCCCTTGCTCCACTAACCACGCCCAAATCTCCCTCTGCCGCCGCACCGCCTGCACCGCGACCTCCCGATCGCCCTGCTCCGCCAACCACCCCGCGTCAATCACGGGCGCATCCTCCATCCGCGCGCTCACCACCCCAACGCTCCCCCGCGACAGCGGCGCCACCAGCGCCGTGTTCAGCGTCGCGTAGTCCGTCCCGTCACCCGGATCGCTCGTCTCCGGCCGCACGCCGTCGCCGCGCAGCACGCCCATCGGCAGCCACTCGACCTCCGGCCAGTCCGGGGGGAACAGCGCGTCCAGCGCCGCGCGCGTCGCCTCGCTCAGCGCGGCGCGGTGCGCGGCCGGCAGCTTCTCCCACCCGATGGTGCCCGTGCCGGACGAGACGAGCGGCCCGTTCCCGCCGGCGAGATACGCAGTGACGCCTTGCGCGGCAAGCGTGGCGTTGGAGACCGCCGCGGAGATGGTGGCGACGCGCACCCGGTGCGACGTCCCGAACAGCGGGTGGTCCCACAGGTTCTGCCCGACGCCGGGGAGGTGCGCGGTGCACGGGATGGAGTGAAGAGCGAGCGTGGTGCAGTTCCCGATGCCGGAGACTTGGAGGAGTTGCGGGGATTGGATTGCGCCGGCGGAAAGGATGAGGGAGCGGCGTGCGGTGAGGGTGTAGCTGAGGGAGGGCGTACCGAATGTGCCGGCGGTGGTGACGCGGATGGCTGTAGCGCGGGGGAGGGGAGAGGAGGTGGTGTTGGAGGGTGGGGCGAAGAGGATGCGTTGGGCGAGAGTGTTGGTGTAGATGGTTGGTGCGAAAGAGCGCCGCAACGCCGTCGCGAGGAAGCTGCTCGAGCTTGACAAGCGGATGCCGGTCGAGGGGTCGATTGTGTAGGTCCCATACGCGGAGCCAAGCAGGGCACCATCGTTGAAGCCAGGAATGGAGCCCATGCCGAAGGCTTCGAATGCCCGTTGCATCCACGTGCCGAAGGCGTCAATGTAGGGAGAGTAGGAAACTTGGAGGGGGCCGCCGGAAGGAGAGAAGGAAGTGGGAGAGGCGTTGTTGGTGGAGTTGGTGTATTGGCTAGCGTTGAAGGGCGTGTAGTGGGCTGATTTCTTGTAGTAGGGGAGCACATTGGGGAATAGATAGGAGCTGTCATTCACGAGGTCGGCCCATTTGGCGAAGGAGTCAATTGTGCCTCTGAAAAAGGGAGATGGGATGGTTAGAAGAGTTTAAATGCTCCGAAAGTGATAATTGATGGAGTGATGGGGTTTTCACTCCGGATTACTGACCTCTGGTACAACATATAGTTCCGTGCTGATGATCCGCCAAGCGCTTTTCCGCGCGTCAAGTGGTATGTCCGGTTTGAGAATGCCTTATCAATCTGACCATCAGAATCTGTGGCTTTGTTTTCTGCAGGGTCTCATTGTTCTACGCGGGAATTCTCTAACTGACCTGCGGCACTGTCCTGAAACCCCAGTCGATCCCAGGTTGCCAGTCATGCAGGTCGGTACCTGTAAACCACGGAGCGTATGCCGGCACCTCGCTCAGATTCCCGTTGGAAATCTCGTAAAAGGATCCAGCTTCGACTACTGCAACGCTGAGATTCCGAGTGGAGGAGAGTCGCGTTGCGATGGTAAGTCCTGCTGTACCGCCACCGATGATAATATACTTCCACATGATGAGCCTTCCTTTCCACTCTCAATGGATTCATCATTGCAAAAGCTTGAGCGAGCCATAACATATACGTACGTCAAATGTAGCATCGATGCCGGGGATGCCGAAAGAGGTGCTGATAAGGGGTTGGCCCGGGGTGTGGGGAAAGAGGCCGATGGAAGCTATGATCGGTGCAAAGGAGAGGAAGCAAAGGGAAATGCGAGTGAGGGTTGAGGTAGGTGCAAAAATACGGGCGAACATTATGGCGTCCTGAATCCACTGTATGGGATGACTTTTCCAGATGTTGGAGGCGTTGCATGGCTCGGAGTGAGGCTGGGCGGAACGTGCGACGTATATAAATTTGTAGTAAAATCTGACACGCAGCCACCAGAGTTTGAGTGATGGCGTGGACAAATGTCTCGGAGGAGAGATGCACGTCGGCGGGATAAGAAGTCCAAGAAGAGTAAAAGAAGAACAAGAGCTGATCCCAACTCTCACCTCTTCGGCTCATCGCAGTATGAAAGCGCTTGCCTGAGGAGCTAGACAACCTACCGCAGATCTCACATCATCGAATGTCCTATTGATGTGGCCCATCGAATATTATTTATGATGTCATTGGACGTTTCTCACTGTCTGCTGTGAGACTATAGTGTTGTTACACAAATAGAAGCACATGCCCCACTCTGCATTTCCGGAGGCTTACTGCACTCATAAATTCTGTCCCGACACTGGTGCATCGCTTGGTTCGGACATCCTGATTTGCTCTGATCTCTCCTGACCTTAGCTCTATGCGAACGTCCGACGAGGAGTCAAGTCCCGAGCAGTTGGCTGAGTGTGAATCACCAGCCGGTGGCCTTGCATTGCTACTTAAAGCATTCGGCAGCGTATGTCTATAGCTGCTTTCACTTTACGATGCCAAATATACCACGGAAGTTTAAAATCTTGCTCTCGCACTACCTAGAACATGTGCATGTATGCAGATGATGCTGAAGAAGCAGCGTAAGCAATCGACGCATCGTGCAGAGCTCTCTAAGCTCAAAGGGACACGAACAAAAAATAGTCGTATATTACTCATGCCCATTTCGAATTCTAGGCCTACTTGCAGCCAATAGATCTGACAGTAGACCTTGCTTGTTGAGGAAGTCTATCGAAAATGACCAAGGTCCACTCCGATTACCCACAAGCTTCCAAGTGTTCCAATCGGCGCAATAGAGCCCGGCTCCCCTTCTACCAATTAGATACTATCCGTGAGTCAGCTCTGGCGTGTTGCAAGCTGGAGTGGACATGTTTAGTGCCGGCTTCACATGCAGAGGTGACATGAGACAATAGACTGCAGGAAACACTCCAGCACTATTACGGTCGAACATTACACATTTACATTCATCCTAAAGAACGGCTATCGTGACGCGAAATAATCCCAATACGTCAGATTTCAAGCACCCAGCTTCTCGAGCGTAATGGCAAAATACACCTGCTCCGGGACCTCGCAAACCAAATCACCCACGCCCGCCCCACCAGCCCTGCAAATCGGCTCATCCAAGAACGCACTCCCGCCAATCGTGTTACTAAAAAACCAGTCAGCACATCACAGCTCATGAAAACTTCCCTCGGCAACTCACTTCTCGGCAATGTCCTGCCACAGGAAGAGCTCGTTGGTCTGGTCGACGTCGTTGCCGTCGGTGTAGCTGAAGCTGAAGAAGGAGTTCTCGCCGCATGAGTAGACTTGCCCGCTCTCGAAGTGCTCTGTCGCGCACCCGGTCACCGGGTCGTACGGCACGCAGGTGAAGTCGAGCGAGCCGCCGTTGGTGGCGAGGATGCGGAACGAGAGAGTGCTGATCGTCTTGCCGCCATACTTTCGCGTCGTGAAATCCTTGATCTGGTAAGTTGTCGTCTCTTTGTCTGTGGAAGCGGTTGGGGCGGAGAGGGCGGTGGCGCTGAGGAGGGAGGCTGTGGCAGCGGCGAGGAACTTCATGGTGGTGGATGGGGTTCGAAGGCTGGATGAGCTGATAGATGTAGACCGTTGGTAGTGGTCGAGAGGGCTTGTTTCAGGGGCCGAATTTGGGAGTGCAGTCTACAGCTTTTAATAACTGCGCGGTCCGTAGAGCACATGCTCTGGACTGCTATTTACGAGAGGGCAGCAATAACGCCCGGAGATCTCCCAGATCGTGCTCCAAGCAGCAGACGTCACACTCAAGAAATGGAGCCGTATCCCCTCTTCGACGACAGTGGCTGAACCGCCTGCTACTTGCCACGGCTTCGTGAGAAAGGTATACTCTTCTCCAGCGGAGCTCGTATGATGCGGTGGCAGAGACGGCTCCGGGATATTCTGTTCCGGTGGGAGACGGATCCGAAAGCTACGTCATTGGCCCTGTGATAGCTCTCCTTGGCTTCATGACCGCACGAGACCACTGTCTCCGCCGACGCCCGGCCAAGATAACGTCTCCACACAGAGCAACGTCGGGCGTCATTGGACAGCTGAGATTGGGTACATGTGTCGAATTACTACGCCGTAACTTCGTATTTGAGACAGTGCTGATGATCTCGTATACTAACTCAAGCTAGGTGCACCTAATGCGCAATTGCCACCCTAAATACGATTACGGCCCGGGACTGACCAAGAAACGTACCCGCAGTTCGATTTATAAATTTAGTTTCGAAGGACTCGGGATTTGACGTGGATAGGCGGCAGTAGCTGTCTTTTCAATGTTCCCTCTACATCCTCTCAGAAGCAATAGAGTCCGCTTAGGAAAACTCCGCACAAAGTCGAATTAGGGTAGGGCTGCTGAAAGGGTTGCAGAATAAGGTCAGATCAGCCTGCGCCTCTTTGGAGAAAAGTGCCGATCCCGGTAGAATACAAAACATGGTCTACCCATCGCTCAGGTCTCTCATCACTTTATCTCCCCTGAAGATGGGATGCTGTTAAATTCCGTTTCTTCGTTTCCATGGCTTGGGTTGTTCCGCGATGCTTGGTGTGGTGTTGAGGCGACGATGACGTGAGACGTCCCCAGCGGGTGTCTCCGCCGAAACCTCCTGTTTCCCGAAACTCTCCAGGGTCGCATAAAGTGGGGGAAAAGAAAATTCGCGAGAAGCAAACACGGAGTATTTCTTGCTCTTAGCAGGCCCTTACACGAAAGCACAAAATGTAGCGCAAAATTAGACCACAGAGCTGGTTTCATCGTAGTTTCGACCTTGAATTCATAGAGGGCTTGCCCACTTAAGGAGTACTGCTTTATGATGCCATCCTTAGAAGCCCATAAATTCGTAGAAATAGTGGTATCCGCTACGCATAAATTGTACGCATTATTCGTATTCGAATTGCTCTACCAGCCCGAACCAGCCCCACCAGCACAATCGAAGCCGTCCGGCAACCCAATAAAGGACTGAGTGGAATAGACTGCACATACAAACTCCTGCAAAACTGCCACGTGTACTGCTATTCCCTAGAGCTGTAAGGCTACTATGTTACGGGGGAAATATCGGGTGGTATTGTATAACATTGTCTCTTTATAGGTATATGGTTATGTTTATACGCAGTACGTTCTCATTCGAGTGTCCACGTCTGCCCACAACTCCTCAAATTTTTATCGAAACATCCCACGCGAGCAAATCTCATAAAAGCCGAGTCTTAAATCCTTACCGGACGATCTAATTTCAAAGCTATCTGACAATACTATCGCTGATTAAGAAAAGTAAACCCCCGTCAAGAAGCCCGTCAGCGTAGACGCGCCACCACTATCAACCACGCACTATGCGCCACTCACCGCGCAGGCCAGTAATCCTCCCGACACCGGAGCACAAAGACAGCGAAGCGTATCAAGAACCCACATCCCCTGCTGCAGCACTCCGGCGATGGCGCACAACCTGCTTTCTCCGACCTCCTCGGTCCACCGCACCACTTCGCCGCGGCCATCCTGCCACAGCGCCGGGCCAGGGACCGACATACAGTGGAACGGTCCACATCACCAGCAGACGAGATCCAGAAAAACAAAGATGACTCAATCCTTTAGGCATAAAATCAGCACATCCATTTATCTCGAGCCACAAAAGGCTTGACAAGCAAAACAACCTTCGTTACTTGCCTCCCTCCCTCCCTACCTCCCGCCAACCTTCTCTCTCACGCCGCCCCTGGCAGCCAAACACGATGCCCCCAACAATCCTCACCCAGCGTGACAACCCCCCGTCCCCGGACGAAGAACGGCCCTCCTCATCTGTGAGCGACCCTCCAACGCGACCCGCCATTCAACGTCTCGAATCCAACGTCAACGAAAAAAACTACGCCCATCCCCTCTGGCGCAAGTCCCTCATCGTCTTCGTGACGAGCTGGGTAACGTTGGCGGCGTGCTTCAGTAGCACGTCGCTCTTCTCTGCAGCGAGCGAGATAGCGCTCGATTTAGGCACAACCTTCGAGTCTGTCAACATCTCCAATGCCGGTGTGTTGCTGGCGATGGGGTTTTCATCGTTTGTGTGGGGGCCGGTTGGAGTGGTGAGTAGTACAATGCCGTCCTGTTGGAACATAATTCAATCAATTCGCACTGAATCACAGTGCGGCGCCGTGCTTTTTTCGGTCCAACACGTCCCTTCCTTCAACGTGAGGGGCTAATCTTGGGACAATATAGTTGCTAGGCAGGAAGATCGCGTACAACCTGTGCATCGTGGTGCTGCTGTGCTTCACGATCGGCGCAGCGGTGGCGCCGAACATGCAGACTTTCGTAGTGATGCGTGTGCTGTCTGGACTGTCGGGGACGTATTTCCATGTGTCTGGGCAAGCGATACTGGCGGATTACTTTCCTCCGGTAAGACATCTAGTTTGTCCACACCACATCTTTGAGGGAAGGACGCTGAGAATGAACGAACGCCATACAGGTCCAACGCGGCACGGCGACCGGCTTCTTCCTCGCTGGCACGGTGCTCGGCCCGCCTCTGGGACCGCTCGTCGCGGGCATAATTGTGACGTACAAGTCTTGGCATACTATTCTCTGGCTACAAGCAGCAATGTGCGGCTGTGGACTCATCCTTTCGCTACTCTCCCTCCCACCCTCAGCGACCCTCGACACCCCGCAGTTCCCGCAGATGACACCACGCCAGGTCCTTGGCACGTTCAACCCGTCCCACGTCTTCCAACTGTTCATCTACCCCAATGTGCTCTTCACTGACCTAGCTTGCGGCCTGCTCAGCTGGTCGCAGTATGCGCTGCTGTCCGCCCCACGGCACATCCTAACGACGCGCTTCCACCTGACGACGCCACTAATCAGCGGCCTCTTCTACCTGTCCCCTGCAGCCGGCTTCCTTACGGGCACGATGATCGGCGGGCGCTGGTCCGATCACACGGTGCGCAAGCATATCACGCTCCGAAACGGCATGCGGCTGCCGCAGGACCGGCTTAACAGCGGTATGCCGGCCTTCTTCTTCGTGGTACCCGCGGCGTCGCTGGTCTATGGCTGGTCGCTCGAGTTCGACAAAGGCGGGCTAGCGCTGTGCGTTGTAATGGCGTATTTCACCGCGTTAGGGTTGCTGGCGGCGTTTGCGAGCCTGAATACGTATTGCGCGGAGGTGTTGCCGCGACAGCGGACAAGTGTGATTGCGAGCAAGTATTGCGTGCAGTACTGCTTTGCAGCGGCGGCGAGCGGGGCAAGCGTGCCGATGATTGATGCGATTGGTGTTGGGGCGACGAGCACCGTGGGTGCGGCGTTTGTGCTTGCCGGGGGTGTTTTGACGTTGTTGACGGCGAGGTATGGTTTGGCAATGCAGGACTGTGTGGAGGAGCGGTTGGGAAGGAATAAGGTTGCAGAGATGGAGAAAGATAGAACAACGAGTAGAAAGGCTGGTTACAGGCAGGAGTCATGATTTTTGCTTCCTCATCACAAACCGGAAGACACGAGTGGGCTTCACACCTCAGGGAACGCCTGAAGGACCAGGCCCCATCCAGTCCTCAGCTCGCAGATCCGGCCAGTACAAGCTTTGTAGCCCACTGTCATATATTGACGTGTCGATAAAGCGCAGGTCGAGATCCGGCTGGGACAGGAATTGCTGCAAAGAGGGCTCCGCCAAAGCCATACCTGCAGTCACCATAGATCCAGGCGTGTACTGCATCTCCTCTCCCTGCACGGCCCCGGGGACAGCGGAAGACGGTGGCACAGACGGATCCACGGCGTACGAACCAGTACCTCCCACCTCCCGCATGAGGCCCTTCATAGCGTCGATGTGCCGGCAGAATTCCTTGGCTGCAAAGTTGCCACCCTGGTCCAGCTGGCTGATGAACTGCGCTGCCGTCTCAAAATGGTCGCCATCACTCTGAGCGTCCTTTCCATTCATCAAGCTGGAAATGGCCAGGATGGTTGCGGCAGAGAATAGAAGCTGGGTGTCGAAGTAGCCAAAGGTTGCAAAGGCACCGTCAATCCAGCACTCGGTAAGGAGGCGGTACGAGTGGCGAGCACAACGAATGCAGGCTTCTGCTAACGCGAGCGCGGTTTCTGGGATGGGATGCGTTGGCGAGTTTGCTGGTGTCCTGAGTGACTCTCGGTAGGTGCGGAAGACGTGTAGGAGCACTGGGCGGGTGGCGAGAACCACGAACTGGCTCGCTTAGAACGTAGACAAGATGGCTATACTGTATGATGAACACTCACTTGATTGAATGATAGATGCAGATAGACTATTGCCTTGGTCTTCATTGGCATCGAATCATCAGTTTCCAATTGCAAATGGCTCGGCAGCTCTTCCACAAAGCTTCTCAGATCTCGCAGCGCCTGTTGGACTCTTTGAGAAAAGACGCCATGCTGGCCTTTGCGTTTATAAATAGACGAGATAATGTGAGTAGCAAGCCTGGCCAGTCGTATGTTTGCAATGATGTAGTCTGGATCGCCAAAGTCCTTTGACTGTGGCCCTGTCAGCCCTTCATTGGATGGATAGTCAACGTCTATGTCGTCATCCTGAATAGAAGCAGGTTGGCCCAACTTCGAAGCCCATAGACGATCGCAGATGTAAGCAGTCCACCAGATGCGATGGCGATGTTCCCGTGCTCCTCGGTCCCGCAGTTGGTATTCCGGAACGCTGAGATGGAGGCCCATTACGATTCCCAAACGAACTGCAGAACTTGCGAGATAGTATGCAGCGTGGCGGCGGTTCAGAGTAAGTGAATAGAAGGACTGGGTAGCGGTCAGTATGTCGAAGCTGCCAAAAACGTGGGTGCGAGCCGTACAAGAAGTAACAGTATTTCGATAGAGTCAATGCGAGGACGTTCACTTAGCACGCAGAGCATTTTACACGCGCGGGCAAAGTACTTCAGACCGGGGAATATGCCGTCGGGAGAGATTGTTCTCGTGGAAAAGACTTCTCCCAAAGCAAAAATAGCCCACAGCTTGTATTTGAAGAGCTCATCGCAGCCGGCAGGGTTTCGGATGGCAACCTCAAGGCCGTCCCAGATGACACTCTTGCGAACGATGTGATAGCGTTGGCCGATGGTGCTTAAGGTGACCTTGACGAGGAAGCGAGCGCGAGGGCCAGTAGGCCACTGGCAGTCAACGTCTCTCAGTTTCATTAGCTCCTCGTCAGTCACATAGTGAGTGCGCGGGATATGCCTGTGGCCGTCGGTGGAAAGGGCCTGGCGGAAGCGGGTAGCAAAGGCGGCATCGGCGGCCTCGGCAATGTGGATGGGCATTTCGGAGGTGTTGATGGGAAAGAACCATGCACGGTCCTCCAGCAAAGGGTTCCGCACGGTTTCGTCATCTTCTGAAGCTTCTGCTCTCGGCTCGGCGTCATGGGCAGCGGTGGTGTTCGGAGTGGGCAGAGCAGAGGAAGAGATGCTGTTGCGACTGGACTCGCGGAGGCGCTGGTTTTCCTCGAGCAGTTGTTCAATATAACTATGGATCATTAAATCAAGGTTCGGGGAAGAGAGTTTTGCTTGTTGCAGCTCACTTCTCGCTCACTCGCACTTGGCGGTCTCGAGCGGGGTAATGGCAGTCGTCCGGGCAGTCCAATTGTCGACAGTTGGTGCACGGATGGCCGCCGGAGCACTTGACTTTGCGGGCATGGCATTTCCGGCACCTTGTCTCATCAGCATCCCAACGTCTGGTGCTGGGAGGTCGTGTAACTCACGCGACTGGCTTCGTCCTCGGCTTGGTGGCTAGGACCCCGGCTCGGTCTCGGTGTGAGCCAGAGCCCGCTCGGAGAGCCTGTCGTCGGTCGCCAGCGGCACTCATTGCTGCAGGCTGTGAACACCGGCGCAGTGGTGAGTGCACCGGAGAGTCAGTGGAGATGAGAGGAGTGACTGGTCTTCCTCCTTCTCTCGAGCCTCGGCCTGGCTGATCCTCGGCGCCGTGGGCCCTCGGCGTTCTGCACTTTCCCCGAGCGATTGCACTAGCCCGAATGCGGCAACGAGGAGTCCAGTGGCAGGCAGACATGGCTCTTAAGTCCACCCTACATATTGGACGATATGCTTCTGCATCTCTAGAGCAGTGACAATAGCTAAGATGTCACACTTCGCGGACCTTCCTCCAACTCCGTCTGACCCAGCCTTTTTTCTCGTCGCTGCCTTCGCCGCCGATGACTTCTCCGCTAAAGTTGACCTCTGTCCTGGATTTTATCGCGATGAGAATGCGAACCCTTGGGTCCTTCCGTGCGTGAGAAAGGTATATGATCCATCCCTCTATCCCTTTGCGCATGATGACTAAACCCTTCGCCTTAGGCCAAACAGCTGCTCCATGAGGACTCCACTCTTGACCATGAGCACCTTCCGCTTTCAGGCCACCCGGCGCTCATTGCTGGTGCCCGTAAGCTGGCGTTCGGTGCAAATCAGGATGATCTTTCGCGCGTTGCAACGATCCAGACCGTGTCAGGCACCGGTTCAAACCATCTGGGCGCCCGATTCCTCTCCGAGGCGCTCGCCCCGGCTCGCAAGACTGTCTGGATTTCCGACCCGAGCTGGATTAACCACTCTGAAATCTGGCTAAATGTTAATGCCAGCATCATCCGCCGCACATACCCTTACTTTGCCAGAAACACACAGTCTCTGGACTTCGAGGGCATGAAGAAAACCCTGCTCCAAGAAGGCGTTGCCGGCGATATCGTGATATTGCATGCCTGTGCTCACAATCCCACCGGCCTAGATCTGACCCCGGAACAATGGACTGCCATCGCAGATATCTGTGAGCAGAAAGACCTCTTTCCGTTTTTTGATCTCGCTTAGTACGTCTCCGTGGCTCCTGGAAAATCGTAAGCCTTTTGCTGACCCCTCCACAGCCAAGGCTTTGCCTCTGGTGACTTGGACAAAGATGCATGGCCGATTCGTCACTTCTTCAGCCGCACGGGCTTAGAATTTGTTGTCGCTCAATCTTTCTCGAAGAATTTCGGCTTGTATGGGGAACGCGTGGGAGCCCTGCACATCGTCACGCAGTCCGCCGACATCAGTTCAAATGTCAGCGGCAAGCTCGTAAGGCTACAGCGTGCTGAGATAACCAGTCCACCGGCGTTTGGCGCGAGGGTTGTTGCCAAAATCCTGGGCGACCAATTGCTCTACCTGCAGTGGCAAGATGATCTACACCAGATGAGTGGTCGGATGCAGCGCATGAGGCAGAGGCTGCATGATGAATTGAGCAAGCGTAACACCCCGGGCTCATGGGATCATGTCCTCTCGGAGGTATTTATCTTCACACATGTATGAATGCCTGCATCACTGACGATAGCGCAGATCGGCATGTTCTCGATGACCGGATTGTCTCCGGCCCAAGTGAGGGAACTGATAGAAAAGTACCACGTGTATCTCCTTCCTTCTGGACGTATCTCAGTCACTGGCTGTAAGTATTATGCAGATCATCTACTAAACCATTGCTTACAATCACCTCAGTGACAGAGTCAAACGTTGCGTACGTTGCTGAAGCTTTCAGTAAAGTGCTTGGACAAGCCGATAATTCAAAGTAGAAAACGATGTGGTCTGGAGAATTAATGATAAAACTTCCCATAAAGCGCTGCAGCTGTAGCTTGAGAATTAAAAAAAGAAAAAAGAAATGGCGCACGAGTTCCTGCCTACTGCGGACTAATGCGGGGCAATCTTTGACAGCCGCTTCGGCGAATCTGCAAGAACGCCGACCGAGGAGTCGAAAACAACTTGAACATGCGCAACGGCTTCTACTTCTTCTGCTTACCAATGCCTTTAGCTTTGTGTCATAGATTTTCTTTTGCCTTAAATTCTACGTTAACATTGGATTTCTCTCCTTTGGAGCGCGCAATCTCATTTCAACCCTTACCTTCTACACTCTCACCTCCCCCCTTCATTGAACTCCTTCCTACCTCCGAGCAGACATTTCAAGATCTTCCTTAAAAATGGCAGCAACCCAGTCCCTCGATACATCCGCAGCATCAGGACTCGTCTACGAGACGTTAGACCTAGTCGTCGACAACGTCCCCCTTCAACTCTCCACCGTTCGCCGTCACTCCAACCACACCACACTCGCCCCGATCCTCTTCCTGCACGGCTTCGGCTCCACAAAGGAAGACTACACCGACCTTGTCCACCACCCCTCCTTCAAAGCACGCCCATTCCTCGCCTATGACGCCCCCGGCTGCGGCGCGACGCATTGCGCCGACCTCTCCGCCCTCTCGATCCCTTTCCTCGTCCGCACCGCGCGCGCCGTGCTCGCGCACTACGCTATCACGTCCTTCCACCTCGCCGGGCACTCCATGGGCGGACTGACCGCGCTGCTCCTCGCCTGCGAAGAAGGCCCGCGCGTGCTCTCTTTCATCGACATCGAGGGCAACGTCGCCCCCGAGGACTGCTTCCTCTCGCGCCAGATCGTCACGCACCCGCACGCCGACCCGGAAGGCTTCCTCACTGCGTTTGTCGACCGCGCGCGCCGCGCCCCGGAGTACGCGTCCGCGCTGTACGCGGCGGCGCTGCCGGGGAAGGTGCGTGCGGGGGCGGTGCGCGGGATTTTCGAGTCGATGGTGCGGCTGTCAGATGAGGGGGGTTTGATGGGGAGGTTCTTGGGGCTGCAGTGTCCGAGGATGTTTATGTACGGCGAGCAGAATGCGGGGCTGTCTTATTTGGGCACGTTGAAGGAGAACGGCGTTGAATTGGCGGAGGTGCCGTTTGCGGGGCATTGGCCGATGTACTCGAACGCGGTTGAAATGTGGAAGAGGATACATGGGTTTTTGGAGCGAATAGGGTTGTGAGGGCGGAGTAACGTGGAGTAGATACAGGTCGAGAAGTGCGAATTTTAGCTGGTGCAGGCAAAGGCCACAGTCCAGGCAGGTCAAGGAAACGCATGCGTGCTGTTGTTTAGTGTTCCAAAAAGAGGACAAAATTATAGACCAATATAGAGGAATTTCGAATTGAAAGCCACTCATTTCTACCGGCCACCGTATTGGAGGGAGTGCAAAGGCAAGAAAAGTTGCATTGTAATTCTTCCCACAGACTGTCAAAGCTCATACTTTCCCGGACACGGAAGAGATAGAAAATAGACTAAGTTACAAGTCTCCCTCTGGAGTAGCCATCCCATCTACTCAACGTCGATACAAACCTTTCCAATGTGCTGACCGCTCTGCAAATACTCATACGCCTTCAGGATCTCCTCCCTGGTAAACCCGAAAGTCTTCTCCACCGGCACATCTAGCTTCTTACTCCCCACAAACCTCACTACTTCCTCCAGCAACTGCGTGCTTCCCACAGTAATACCCCTCACAACCGCACCCTTCCCCAGTGCCAGGAGCGCCACGTCCGGCATCTCCGATTGCGGGATCTGCGCAAGGAAGCCGATAACAGCGATTATCCCACCCATCGTGATGGCCTCGATGCTCTGCTTGATCGTCCCCGCCCCGCCGTTCTCGAGGATAAAGTCCACGCCGCGGCCACCGGTGATACGCAGCGCCTCCTGCGCCCAGTCGGGCGTGGTCTTGTAGTTGATCGTGTGATCGACACCGTACTTCTCCTTCACATACTTCAGCTTGTCGTCCGAAGAGGACGTAATAATCGTCGTCGCGCCCGCCGCCTTTGCCAAAATAAGCCCTGTAATCGACACGCCTCCGGTCCCTAAAACGCATCAGCAAGAAAAGGACACATCAAAACCAGAAGTCCAAACTCAACTCACCCTGCAGCAAAACCACCTGCCCCGGCCTCAGCGGAAGATTCCCATACAGCGCATTCCACGCCGTCACGCCCGTGCATACCAAGCTCGCCCACTGCGCGAAGCTCAACCCCGCCTCCCGCGGCACCTTGACAACGGCATCGGCCGGCAGGACGACGTACTGGCGCAACACGCCATCGACGGGGCCGCCCTGGCCGTTGCGCCAGTTTTGCTGCGGGCCGTACAGGTTCGTGGGGTCGAAGGTGCCGACGACGGTGTCGCCCTTGGCCAGGTCCTTGGCCACCGCGCTGCCGACTTCGACGATCTCGCCAGCAGCGTCGGAGCAGGGGACGACGGCATCCTTGACGGGGAACTGTTTGGCGAGATGTGAGTCTTTGGATGCTGTTTGTTTGGGGGGAAGGGGAGTCGTTGGGCACGCTTACGGGGTAGGTGGATGTCGCGACGCCGATGTCGCGGTAGTTGAGGGCGACGGCGCGGACGCGGACCAAGACTTCGCGGTTGCTTATGGTGGGGATGGGTTCTTCGAAGCTTTGGAGCTCGTGGAAGGTCTTGCGGGGGCCGATGAGGCGGAAGACTTGGTGGGATGGCATTTTCTTTTTCTTTCTTTCTTTCTTTTTTTCTTTCTCTGTCGTGAGAGCTAGACCGGGTAGTTGCAGCTCGGAGTTCTCGTTGTCGCTGGATCGATTGATTGCCTGTCGACTGAACAGGGGATTCTAGTGCCTTTTATACAGAGCTTGTTTTAGAAGAGCTTGCTATCACAAAAAAGCCAAAGACCGTTCTTCCCATGAGAACCGACTCCGTGAGAGTCTTTAGATTGCTAAGCTTCGATTACAAAAAGCGATGTCCCTGAGAGCGCTCACGTCACAGGCGAGTAAGTGGGGTTTGCAAAAGAAAACGTCATACTGAAGACTAGTACGGGCAGGGAGAACTTGCCAAGTGACATAGTCGAAAGGGTGATATTGAAAATTACAAAGAGTATCCATGGTCTGAACTCGCACTATCTCCAATTACTGGCCAATCAAACATGCCTCTCCAAAGTCTTTCTCCCACAAGCTGACAAATGCAATTATCGTCTCCAACTGCGCACGTGCGTCTCCAACTGCACGTGCATCCCCAACACAGAAGGAAGTCCCCCATACTTCACAGTAATCTCAGTCTCCTGCAACAGATTATACAGTCAGCACCCGGGATCTCACTCATGCCTTGTATCTCTACGAGAACCGTTCGATTCACACAAGATCGTTTGCGTTGCGCAGAGCAATCGTGCACGCCTCATTCCCTCCGTGCCGGCCCCGGCACTCCTGCCCCAGACCTCGCAAATAATTACCGCACTGGTCCCGTAGTAGCAGGCACTGACGAGCTTTGAAAGGGTATCTACGCCCATTTCCTGGCGGCAGTGTCCATCCGATCTCTCCTCGAATTTAATGAATATACCTGAGCAGACCTGAGCCAGTGCGGGCGAGTAAGGCCCTGGACAACTCATGCCTACCAGAGAGCAGGCGGTAGAAAGGAATACTGTGATGCTTCAACTGGAATCATTGCTTTTCCTATGATTAGGACAAACTTCCCCGCGGTGTGTGCGCTTACCGAATTTGGTATCCCTTCCGCGGAGATGCGGTCCGCAAAGCTGCGTCTACCGTAAAAGGTAACCTAAACACTTCGAAGAGGTCACTTTCGGCGGATAAGGAAACCAGTGCAGACGAGGTCGTTACCTTAGAGAACTGTCCCATTTGAGATCAGGCTTCGGAGCCACATGCAATGCCAGACTATTCTCCGCATAGAACGCATGTCCCACCAGCCTTTTCACGGGAGCAGATTTCTAGTCATATCAAGTTTCTGCTCTTACGGGCATTTTTCATCAATGGTGGCATACGTAATTATTTCTCAGTCATTTTTCTGCTACCATTATTTCTTATGAAAGTTATTCTGACAAAGGAACGCCAACGAACATTCGAACACCTTGCAGATCGCCATAATACTCGTAAGATGCTGCATCCCCTCCGCTGGTTGGCAGAATCCTGCTGGAGGCGGAGAAGTAGTGAAAAAGCTTGTGGAAACACAGCGCCAAGGAGAGACCTCCACCATGGACATGCAAAATCAACCCACACTCACCCAGTGCAAACAAGAAATAATTGGCAAACATAAAGCCCATTTCCCGAGCGCTTGTAGCTATAAACTGCGACAGGCAACTTTAGAGCGCGTCCGACGGTCGAGAAAGCCAGGTCGAAAGTTCTGTGATAGTCTTGAAAGAATGACTACACACGTACCTCAGTCAAAAGGCTAACTTGATTGCTTCCGTAACCCCTGTATTCATACCCGGAGTCTCCCACATCGTCAATGCAGCGTCTGTGCACGTGATCCAGTCCGTAGTGACTGGTTCCTGTCCCGCCAAAATGCCGCCTTCTCCGGCGATTAGTCTATATGTTGGACCAAAAAAAGCACGGCGCCGCACTGTGATTCAGTGCGAATTGGTTGAATTATGTCCCAACACTATACCGCACACATGATCAATAATCACCATACTTATCACGCGTACTTCGACTTTGAGTGGCTCTACACCTCCAATATTTTAAAATAGAAAGCTTTAAATTGGTTGCGCGAAATAAAATATTAATATTTGCCCAATGGATGTCTTTAAAGTGTGAGGTCACCGCCACACTCAAAGCATCCAGCCACAAATATGATTATATACGAGAAGGTAATACCGCATTGGGGTTTCACGCATTTCTAACTCAGCTTGAGAGTAGCGTGGGAGTATAAAGCGCTTCTCAAACCCCCTGTTTTGTTTGATTTGATACGGCGTGGTTGATGCATTCCCAGTAGGCAAGGCCACGCCACTTTCCTACGCCGCTTTGGCCGTCAAGTTCTTCGCTTCCAGCCACCTAACCACGATATCCGCAAACTCCTGCGGCTTCTGATGGGGCAAGAAGTGTGTCGCCTCCAACGTCTCTGCCGTCAAATCCGCAAACAACGCCCGCACTTCCGGATCATCATAGTATTCCGGCGGGCACGTCGGGTCCTCACTGGCAGCAATGTGCAGCAGTGGCACGGCCACACGGTCCAACTCCACAGGTAGATCCTTCTCGGCCTCAAGGTGGACGTTTTCGACGTACGCCCTGTACCACATGATGGGCGAGTTGAAGACGCCGCTTTGGCTGAAGCGCGCGGTGGCACTCTCGAGGATGGCCGGGTCGCTCACCCAGGATTGCGGCTCGCGTCGCTTGTCGCCGAGCAGCCAGTCGCGCATTCCCAGGGGCTGGCCGAAGGTCTCGTTCATCGCATTGTCTTTGCCGTAGGCAGCTGAGAAGAAGCTCTCTGGATGGCCATTGAACAGTTGAGCGGCCTCAGGCGAGGCAAACCAGGTGTAATAGCCACCGATGGGGTAGCCATACTTTTGCTCGCGGTCAGCTGCGATCTGGGTCATGTTGATGGGCGTGCGGAAGGGGCCGGACAGAGGCAAGGTGGAGATGGCGATGCCAGGAACATGCTCGGGGTGGAAGAGGTAATATCTATGTGCGAGGAAGGAGCCCCAGTCATGTCCTATGGGGATGACGGTGGCGATATTTTCGCGGCTGAGGATGTCGGCAAGGTCGTCGGCCATAGCTTTGGAGTTGAAGAAATGCGGGGCCCATGGCTTCGAGGTGCCTTCGTAGCCCAGGAGGTCGGGTATTAGGATTCGGAGGCCGAGTTGCAGGAGGAAAGGTACTACGGCGCTCCAGACTGTAGCTTGGTCGGGGAAGCCATGTAGCAGTAGCAGAGCGGGTCCATCGGCGGTGGCGTTGGCCGGGGGCGAAGCATAGTAGGTGTATTGCAGGGCCCGACTATTGACGAACTCATGCCTGATGAAAGAATCCATGATTTTGAGTTGTGAGGAATAAGCTTATGTTGCACTAATGCTGGTGACGGTTAAGCTAAAAGCATATTTCTGAGAAATTATTTATTTACATGTGTAGTCTTCAGGCCACCCCTGTCGATTACATTTTGCAACATGTTGATTATGCTATGCTGCTGTTCTTCAACGGTCACAGCATAGCTTTTGCCAGAAGGCTCGTAGATCAGTAATCTAGAAAGCCGTAAGCTTCATGTTGTCATCGTGGTTTGTCGGGTCAAGAGGCCTACGAGCTGAATACTGATTAGTAACCGTAAATCAAGGCTCACGCTATGTCACACTAATCTTTGCTCTTCTATAATCAAGAGCCTCCTTGACATCACCAGCTTCATCCTCAATCGTAATATGTGCTTTGCTCTCCCTAAAGAGGCGCAACAGGAAGGCTCATGCTGGAATTTGCGACAAAATAGCAAGTCGAAGTTGCCCTGGCTGCCTCAGCTTCATCGACACTCAATGGACGATTCCACTTATCAAATGGTCTGCCGCTTGCAGCACTTCAGCTGTCCGGGGCATTATGTAGCTTTGCATGGGGCTCATTTGGCCTTGCACGGCCCTCACGTGAAAGCAGATGTATGGTTTCATCTCGATAATAGATAAATATGGTAGCAGAGAAGAGAGCATTTGCTTTCCTAAAGGTTTTAATTTTTGAAAGGATGGAGGGCTACAGCTGTAACCCCGGTGCTGCTCATGATAGTTTGAAGAAGTTGATGAATGAGTGAAGTTTCCGAAGACCCCGGCGTTCCAGAAGAACCCTGCTTCACTCTACCTTGAAAGCGCCTTGTGCACTATTGCAACATTCCTCATTGAGAGATCATGAATTTGTAATGTTGGCAACCAAACTCCAAGCCCCAAGACGAACCACGCGCTGTCCGCCTACCTCGCGGCCGCGGAGAAGATCTCCACGCAAAAATGACACATGCCCATTTGTACCATTCCTGACCAAAGTACTGTACAGAACAGAATACGCTGTATCTACCCCCTTTCATCCTGTCGCGTCCAATCTCTCCGCTCTCGCGGTCCGGTGCGCTCCTCTCATAATCTCCGTTGCCATCTCCTGGTACGTTCCAGAGGCCAATAATCATCCCAACAGGCCACGAGAGCGGGACATAAAGGAATTTCAAATGCACCACTCCCCCCAACACACCACCACCACCACCCCCTTTCTCACCATACCTGCGTGCACAGCACCTCACAACACATCTCCATCCGTACTACCCAGCTATTCCTTTTTTTTTAGTCTATATTTAATTCTTTGCCAAGATAGGCTTACATAACTCCCACAACAAGTCTCTACTCCCCTTGACCTTGTCAAGGCACTGTGGCGGAGTGGTTAACGCGCTGGCCTGCTATACTCTCGCAGAGAGCAAGCTGAAAAGCCAGTTCCTTCGGGAGCGAGAGTTCGAATCTCTCCGGTGTCGCGTGAAAGAGCCCGCTTGTGGTTTTTTTTGTGGGGTGTTTTCTGTCTGGTGATGTTGAGGGTGTTTGTTGTTTTGGATGGTGGGTGCAGGTTAGTTCACGGCCAGTCGGCTGGGGAGACGGGATGCGGAAAATCAGGAACGCGGTTATTGAGTTTACTTCGGGAACAATGTTCTTTCTCTTATCTTTTTTGTCAGGTCGGGGGGAATTGGGGAGCGGTGTTGTGGGGCCGGCCGAGAGCGCGGTGGGGCGGGCGGGTGAAAGAGTGGTGCGGTGGGGATCCGAGGTTGGAGCGGGCTGGTTTTGGTGTTGAATAGGATGTGAGAGAGATAAAGAACATCGATGAAGGGAGGAGAGGGGACTGGCACGTGTGTAGGATCTAAGCGAGCATCTCGGTCCGCGCGGCATTGGTAGCAATTAGGACGGTGTCACTCAATCAAGCATTCAACGCGTATTAGTACCGGCAGAAACGCCCGCAGATGTACTACAATGCGTGTATTGTGTCCTTTGTAATGAGGAACATGTTCTCGCTCCTGCATGCTCAAATGTGTATACAGCCGCCCTTGTTACACCAACCTAATCTATCGAAACCAAAAATAAAGCACCGGACATCTTGTCAAAAACAAGGTACGCCACCAGCAATGCCAGAATCAGAATCAAGTCAGATAGAATCGCGTACAAGAAAAACTGATAGGAACACACGCATGAAGCCATCTAAACCCCGAAGATGGAAAGTTACCTACAGAAAGCAAATGCGCCCATGAACCCCATAAACTGCCTTACTCATGCGGATACACCTTTGCTGAAGCCCAACTACCTGCCATCATTCGAGCTGCCTCCGCTTCCCGCCGTGAGGCCAGTCTTTTCGTCATACTCTTCCTCCTCATCATCGACATGATCCCTGTATCCATCATCGCTGTCGCTGAACAGGTCCTCGTCACTCTCGCCTGCGAACGCGTCATACAGCTCGCCCGCACGCCTCTTGCCTCTCCTACCAGCACCGCCGTTGAGCGCACCAGCTGCGCCGTCATCGTCCTCGGCGCCATCGACGAGCTCGAACTCGTACTCGCTGCGCGGGTTGTTCTGGAGACGCTTGCGACGAGCCCAGAAGAGATACGCGGTGAGACTGCAGCAGAAGATGGCGATGAGAGCCAGTGAGCCGTAGATCCAGACCTGGGTGCGCTTGCTGACGCCAAAGGTGGGGAAGGGCGAAGGCAGAAAGTTGTCGCCAGGAGTGGCGGTTGGGTTGGCCGCTTCTTCGTCGGTGCTGGCGGGAGCAGTAGCGGTGGGCGCGCCGGTGGAGGCTGCGGGCTTGGAGGGCGTGACAGTGGCGTCGGCGGTGGTGGGCTTGGGTTTGGTGGGGCGATCGGGGACGTCGCTGGGGATGGCGGTCGGCGAGGTGGTGGCAGGCAGGTCGATGGTGGTGGTTTGCGGCGGAGTGACGATGACATCGTGGTCGTCGTCGTCGTTTTCTTCGGGCATGGGGAGGAGCTCTTGCTTGCTGGCGTCAATGCACTCGCCCCAAAGACGGAGCTTCCAGTCGGTAAAGGAGCCCTTGTGTTCGTTCTGGTTTGTGTCCTTGACAATGACGGTCCAGTTTCCCACGCCCTTCTCGCCCCAATGCGCCACAGACATGAAGGTCCAATCAACGTAGCCTCCCATGTAGCTGTCATGGCGACGAGCAGTTGAAAGGTGGCTAACGATGCCGCTAGGGCTACGGAGCTCAACGCTAAGATCGCCACGCCTTGTGTGCTCGACATTCATGGTAACTGTAATGTGCTCAAGCCTCTCCAAGTTTGCTTTCTTTAGCATTGCCTCTGTGACCTCGAAACTGCTGGCAAGACCCATCTCGCCTTGAGGGATCTCGTGTTTGACGTGCATCCACGGAGAGAAAAACCACGCCTGCGGCTTGACCAGATCCCAAGTCTTTGCTGCATGGACTAAGGTATAGGCATCAACCTTGCCATACCCAAATTGATGACTGTACTGCTTGCCGTACGGAGTCTCCTGCCAGTCGCTTTGGGTCTCCAACTTCACAGCTGTGTTTACAGTGATCCACTGGATGTCGCGCCAAGTGAGTTCTGGTCGAGCCTCAAGTGCAAGCGCATAGATACCGGCGACCAAGGGTCCTGCAGCAGAAGTTCCGCCGTGACTGGTACTACATTTATCTGTTCCCACATCGGTAGTGTGGATAGAGTCGCTCATACCACTGCTGTAGGTCACAACAAGCTGTGCAGAGCATTTCTCCGAGTAGTAAGGGTGGTTATTCTGTTTATCAACAGCACCGACGGTAACACTATAGATGCTATTAGTGTAACCGTCAAAGTTGCAGTTGTCGTCGTTAGCGGCGCCGTTTCCGGCAGCGAAAACGTAGATGGAACCTTTGCCGTCTCGACCTTTCTGGATGCCTTTGACCATGGCCTTCCGGATGAGAATTCCCGGAGCGTCCATTGACTTGCCATCATCCGGAGGTCCCCAAGAGCAGGAGTAAATTTGATTCTCTTGGAACTCGTAGTTCATCGCGAGCGCCTCATCTGCATCGGTGATTCCTCCGGAGAGAATTCGCACTCCCGAAATGCGCGAATTCCAAGCGACGCCGACACCACAAGCGTTATTCTTCCCTGCTGCAACTTCTCCGGCGCATCTCGTGCCGTGCCTGTCGTCCGAGAGTCTTGGCTTAGGGTCCTTGACATGGTCGTTGTAATCATAGGAGCCTTTCCGGAAGTAATTATCCTTAAGGTCGTCGCTGTCCATATCCAATCCGTCGTCGACGATGCATACTGTTGAACCTTTGCCGGTAATTCCCTCTTGCCACAGTCCAGAAACGTTAAGATCGTTGCCGACCTCCAGAGTGTTGTACAAGTGCCACTGATCCTTGAAAATAGGGTCGTGGATCCCCATTGTGTCCATGACAGTCTGCCGAGCTGCGACAGCAACCGCATCCTCGTCGCTCCCCTCTTCTTCTTTGCCTGGGCTGGCGACTCTCTGGGGGAGTGGTCCTCTCTTTACCAAGCGCTTCCGAGCTTCTTGCTTCTGATGGAACTTTATACCGTCCAGAGGAGATGGCTCAGGTGAGGCATCTCTCTTCCTCTTCCTGCGCTTCAATTCTTTGACTGCATCGCCAACAATGTCGTCCTGGTGCTTGGCGGCGCGAAAGAGATGGTGATCGTCGAGCTCGCCGAGGGGGCCGTCGTACTCGAGGCCGAGTAGCGCAGCTACCTCGGTCGGTTCAGAAGAGGAGTCGAGTTGTAGGGCGTAGAAGTCGTGGGTATCGTAACTGCGCGGGCGCAGGTCTTGCGCTGCGAGGGCAGAGGCAGCCGCCAGCAGCGAGCAGAAAAGAGAGCGACGCATGACTATCGGTCGGGCGCGAGAGTTTACGGACAGCGAAATTAAACAGCGGGGAAACGGCGATTCTGAGGGTGGGAGATGGGTCAGCTGGGGTGAGGCGCAGTTACATGCGAGGTGTTCAACAGCGTACAAAGCGACAAGGTGTCGGTAGTGAGCAGGCGGAGGTGGTAGCGGGCAGGCGGAGGTGAACAGCCTAGGGCCAGGCGGTCGGAATGGGGCCGCAGACTGGCAAAAAGAGGGACGCGAAGCGGCGCAGTCAGGGCATGTGTTGGTGAGCGTGCAAGAAGACAGGTGTTGTAGGAGGCCTGGAGCCGGGCGCCGCAATTACGACGCCAGGGAGGAGGGTCGGGCTGGGGCGAGATCAAAGCCGCGAACGCCCTGCCGGCCTTACCGCCTTAGGCAGGCCTGCGCTCTTGCGGCGGCCCAGGGCCCACGTGCGTACCACCGCAGCGACGAATGCGCTCTCGACAGCTTGCCGAGTCTAAGCAGGCGAAGCGCACTGTCTGCGCAAATACGCCGCGACTTCAGCAGCCACACAGCCAGACGCATTTCAGGCTCAATCTGGCCAGTTCGTCGTGATGGGCGCAAACGCGTAGCATCGGCGCGCGGGCCGGAAAGGGGGCCCGGCTTCGGGATCCGCGTGGCTATCGCGCGGCGGACGGCGATGCGACGGAAGCGCGCCCGCTCGCTCTTTCCCGTGCGGGTGCCGCCTGCCGCCTGGGGTGGTGGGTGTGGTGGGAGAGCTGGCGGGTGGTGCGCAGTGAGACTAACAAGAGTGGCTGGCATCACCGGCCACCTCATTGTGCGTTTTCTTGCTCACGCCGCTGCCCAAGGCCTCGATTCCTCTTCTACTGCGCCGTTCGCTCGTTTCTCTGCCTGTACATATCCATCCATACCCTCCAGCTGTGCTGCCGTCCTTCCAGGATCCCCGCTCGCCGTCCCGCCAATTGGCTTTGTGACCCCAGCTGTCGCCGCACCTTGGTCCTGCGCCATTGACTCTCAAGCTCCAACGCCGCGCGCCCATGTCTCGTCGATAGCATCTGCCTGCCCGCCTTGTTCCCTGCGGCTTCTGCGACTTCGATTTGAAGCTTCCCGCAGCTCTTACTCGTCAGTCCTGCGCTTGTCGCAAACTCACAATCCTCCCAGCAAGCTGATGTTTGCTCCAGAAAATGGATCCCCGGCCCAGACGCAACAGCGGTTCCTACGCGCGCGCTCCCCCACCAAACGCCCAAGTCCCTCCTCCCAGCTATAATACCCAACAGTCCGCGTCTTACCGTCGGCATCCCAAGCAACCTCAGACCGGCTTCGTCCCTCAAAAAGACCCGGCAGGTCCGTATCCGGAGGAGCTGGAATACGCCAGAGACTACCCTCCCCAACCCCAGGATGGAGCTTTCGGATCCAACTCGCACCACCGAAGGAATAGCCATTCTGATCCTGCCGCAGGAAATGGTCAGCCCGTCGTCGCTCCGAATGCGCCGCAAGGCCCTCCCGTCGCCTACAAACAGCCGTACATGGGAAGCTTCGCTGCCCCAGCCCGTTCACGTAGTCACAAGCGCTACGAACCTGCACCCGCCTCCGTCCCGAGAAACCACCAGCCTCCGCCGCCTAGTGCGCAGCCGCCGCCTTTCTCTCAGCTCCCAGTTTCGCGCGAGTACGAACAATCGCCCGTTACCACCGCGACCACTCCAGTAACCCCGAACACAGAGCACTCTGAGCGAAGGAGAAGCTCGTCGGGGACTGCAGGTGTACAACGGAGCAGGACTGGCTCCGTATCCCACCGTTCTCCGCTGCAGAAGCTGGAGGGCGCGCTGGACGACATAAGCAAGGAAGAGCGGCGCGCACGGATTCAAGAATTTGAGGCCGCTGCTCAAGACAAGGCAGCGAGTAGGAGAGGCTCTGAGCAGTCTGCACACGTACCTGCGCAGTCGCGTCATGCCTCTGGGCCAGCTCAATCTGGTCCTGGCCCGCAGAGAAGTGCAAGCGGAAGGCGGAACTTTTCATTGCCCGGCCATGTAGACGCGCGCCATGCCGGGAAAGGTTCTGTCGATTTTGGTCAACAGTGGCAGCCGGAGCAGCAGCAAGAGCATGGGTCACAGCGGAGGGCCCGGGTGCCCCAGTACGATGGGCAGATTGAGCAGCAGGCAAGGCGGAACTCACAAGTGGATCCCGAGGCAGCACGCTCTGTCAGCTTTCGTGATCGCTCTGCGAGAGCTGAGGGGTCTCACTCGTGTAAAAACTCTGTGAATGAAGGTGCCGCTATGGCTGCTGGGGCTGCGACTGGAGCTGCGCTAGGCCTTGCGGCTACTGGCGGACGTGACTATCATGGGCAAGAGCAAACCGCTGTCGGTCGCAGCAACAGCAAGAAACTTCAGAAACGCACACGGCCTGAAGTTTATCAAGAGACTGCGAACCGAGACCCAGCGGCTGTACCAGATACTTACAGGCAGCTGCAAACGGACCGTGTCGCGCATGCTCAAGGCACTCGTTCTGCCGGCCGGTATCAACCACCGGATCCTTTCCCAGCAGAGGCAATGCGCAACAAGGGGCCTGGACCGAAGTACGAGGTGCCTCCACAGACTATGAATGGACAACGCGCACACGACCAGGTCGCTTTCAATAGAGAGGATGTCCACATGGCTCCTGGCCCCCAGGAACACAGCACTCATCATATGCAGGAAATATTCCATCGCCACCATCATGAAGAGCGCCGTTACACGTCAGCCAAAGCTTTGGATGAGTGGAAGTCTGCCGAGGCTGCTAGTCTGACTGCGGACGATCTGAACATCGAGAGCATGGAGGCGGAGGGTGAAACGAAGCTTCCTTGGTGGGAAAAACGCAATTCCCAGCATCGCCGAAGTAGTGGACCAGGTGCGGCGCAGCTTGATGGTGCACACGAAGAGTTGGCGGGACAAACACATTTTACACCTCCACTTTACATCAAATGTGGACCCTTGCTGCGGTATACCGGGATGAAACGTGAGACTCGAATGGGTCGCGGCGATAAATGGATCTGGAGAGGAAGTGTAATGATCGTTACCATTGACCAGCATTCATCCTACGAAAAGACCCCTACGCTTCGACTTTTTCTCCAACCTAAAGACCTTCTACCACCTCCTCCAGCGCAACTTGACGAGTCGACTGGCCAGAAGCTCGCCTCAGAGTATGTAGATCCCCTTGCTGGTGAGATCAAGATGTCGCGTACCGGCAAAACATTATACGTGAGACCTGTCGAGGACCTTGAAGAGGAGGCGGATCTGTCCAGGAGAGAAGACGACACAGGTCTCTACGAAGAATCCAAAACAGCCGCCAACCATCGGTCTCGCATCAGGAAGAAGGATGGAGAAAAGTCGGGCAAATACCGCGAAGTCAAGGGTATTAGGCTGTACGCTGAGAGAGGCGTGACCTTCTGGCGGTTCAACCTGGAAGTCGAGCTCGGTAAAGAGCAGGCCCGAGTAGCATACCGGATCAACCGTGGACCGGCCATAGGTTTCTGGGTCCCGGCCAGAGGAGAGACGATGAACATCATGTTCCACAGTTGCAATGGCTTCAGTTTGAGCGTCAACCCGCACGAGTTTTGCGGACCCGATCCACTTTGGCGAGACGTCCTGAACAACCACCAGACTAGGCCATTCCATGTTATGATTGGTGGTGGTGATCAGATCTACAACGACGCCGCTACGAGACAAACCAATTACTTCCGAGAATGGCTCTCCACCAAGAACGCGGTGCATAAGCACTCGGCGGAGTTCACGGCTGAGATGCAAAACGAGCTGGAAGAGTTCTACCTCAATCGATATGCAATGTGGTTCTCCCAAGGCTTCTTTGCGATGGCAAACTCTCAGATCCCGATGATCAATATGTGGGATGACCATGACATTATCGATGGCTATGGTTCCTACCCTCACCACTTCATGAAGAATTCCGTCTTTTGTGGCTTGGGCGCCGTGGCGTTCAAGTACTACATGCTCTTCCAGCATCAGAGCGTCCCTGATGAAACAGAGGTTGATGAACCTTCCTGGTTGCTTGGGGCATCGCCCGGCCCTTATATTGATCAGTTGAGCCGCAATCTCTTCATGTTCTTGGGTAAGAACGTTGCTTTCGTTGGGTTGGATTGCCGCACGGAGAGGATGCGTGGTGAGATTCTCAGCGCCGAGAGTTATTATCGCATCTTCGACCGATGCCGCAAGGAAATCATCGAGGGTGATACCAAGCATCTCATTGTGCTGCTTGGAGTTCCGATTGCGTACCCAAGACTGAATTTCCTGGAGAATGTCCTCACCTCTCGCGTCATGGATCCTATCAAGGCTATTGGAAGAACCGGCATGCTAGGTGGATTCATCAATAAATTTGATGGAGGAGTGGAAATCCTTGACGATCTTGATGATCATTGGACAGCAAAGCACCACAAAGCAGAACGTAATTGGTTCATCCAGGAATTGCAAGAACTCGCCGCCGATAAATCTGTACGCATCACGATTCTCGGTGGAGATGTCCATCTGGCGGCCGTCGGCCAGTTCTACAGCAACAAAAAGCTGGGTATTCCGAAAGATCGCGACCATCGGTACATGCCTAACGTCGTTTCTTCAGCCATTGTCAACACCCCGCCTCCAGAGCTGATGGCAGATATCCTCAACAAGCGCAACAAGGTCCACCATCTGGATGAGCAGACGGATGAGGATATGATACCTATGTTTACTCACGATGTTGACGGAAGGCCTCGGAACAACCATCATCTTCTGCCTCGTCGCAATTGGTGCTCCATTCGCGAATACAATCCAGGCACCACGCCTCCACCAACGCCTCCTACGCGGTCATCGTCCCCTGAAATGCAGCCACCCAAACTCACTCGTTCGCTATCACTTACACGAAGCAACTTCAAGCCTGGAAACCTCATGAGACGGCTCTCAAAACGTGAAAAAGGACCACCTGTATCTTTCTACAATCGTGACTCTCCCCATGGTGGTCGCCATGCTTCTAGCTCCGATGAGTTTGGGCAACGCCGTGGAAGCTCAGATTCACAGAGGCCAAACGCCTACCATATACCGCAGCGTGCTGCCACGCAACCAATGGCTCCAGTTAACCGCTCAACGGAATCGTACAGCCAACGAAACGCACCCATTGCTGACCCTCCTCGCCCAAACCGCTTCCATCGCCGTCCTACTGGGCTGAGCATCAAAGCTGCTCGTAAAGGTGGAGCCTTTGACGACGACGATCCTGATAACCCGGACGCTGGTTCAATCAATCTGGAGAACGGTCTTGATGTCGTCTTGAACGTCGAAGTCAGTCAAAAGGACCCTGCCGGGATTACGACGCCATACCGTCTCCTCGTCCCTGTACTCTTCTATGACAGACCGCCTGATGAGAATGCTGCGGTCAGACGGCCCAGCGGCGGCGGCCTGAAGAACTTCTTCAGCATCCGCCGGAAGAAGAGGCAAGACTTCGAGGACTACGACTACGACAGCCGCAGCCCAAGCCCGACCGTCAGCGAGCGAAGCGCAATCGAACGTCTCAGCCAGATCGGCGGACCGACAGGCAGCTTTGGCAGGGTCCCCGGTAACAACGGCTACGGCGGCGATGGCGCGGTCCAGCCGCACCAGCGCCAACTGCCCCATCCGCCTTCGCGACAGCAGCAAGCGTATGCCGAGCAGCAGCACCAGCAGCAGCGCAGTGGCCCTGCTGCCTTCGATAGCCCCCCGCGTGGCAGCTTGCAGCAGAGGCGCCCTGACCCTCCCGTCCAATATGGCAGCGACCCCGTGCAGAGCAACAGGCGCCCGCCGCAGGTCATTGCTACTCAGCCGCCTCCGCCTGCTGCAGCTGTGGTGGCGGCGACGACGGGCGAGAGGAGGTACGCACAACCGAACGAATCGCGTACGCCGGTTAGGGGCGAGCACATGGCTAGCGGTGCCAACGGCGGGTATGGCGGTTCGCGGAGGAATAGCAGATATGATGAGAGGTATTATGATGATGACGACTTGAGTGATGAGGAGGACTCGTTGGGCAGTTTTAGGAGTCGTGGTGGGAAGAGGCAACAGCAGCAGGCACAGGCGAAGAAAAAGTGGATGATATGGAGGTAGGAGGGTGAGGGAGAGGTGCGGATGCGTTGGCTGTTGATTTTCTTTTCTTCTTTTCGCCACCTTCGGAACCCTTTCGCTTTTTTCTCTCTTTCCTCTATTCTTTTTCGTTTTCTTTTTTCTTATACAGCTTTATTGCTAATTTTCCTTGTGGGTTGCTAGCGCACGTGGGCCATTTACCGCGACGCTGAGCAACTTGCTTGCATGCTTTTAATCTTGTCTATGGGCTTACGAAGTCATGACCATGATGACTGGTGGGATGGTGGTTGGTAATGTGTTGATTCCCCCCCTGTGTTCTTTCCTTGGCTTTGTTTCTATTGATAGTGCCTCTTGTTTTCTTTCTTTCTGTAGCTTATTGCTGTGGTATATGCATACTTGTGCAGTAGCGGAGAAAATCATAAGCATAGCTTGGCTTGCGCTTCACCTATCCTTGAATCAAGCGCCAATATTACTGTATTTCTTTAGGGTACCTCCGAAAAGCCTCCTTCCCAGAGAAGGAATTAGCGTTGTCGAGGGAGGATCGACAGCGAACTGTATATTGCTTAATGCAGCAGGTATGTATGTATATGTCCCAAGCTCCCTCCTTTTTCCAAACTCTCTCCTGCCACGCTCCTTCCCCTCCTCCGCGATGTAGTCTCCCCATTTACTGCCCACTGTCCAATTGCTATCTGTCCCCTTTGACGTCTGTCTTAATTTCTTTTTTTTTTTTTTGCGGTCCCGCTCACGGCACAAACGCACACGACTCCGGCTGGTCACCGCTGTCGCAGTCGATGGGCAACACGCCATCCTGCAGGAACTCGCGCTGCCCTTGCGCATTCGTGCCGATTTCCGTGGCTAGTTGAGCGCGGTCGAAGTTGTCGTCGGGCGAGACGTCGCTGATGAAGTTGACGGTCTGGGGCGCGGGCGGGAGCTGGGATTGGGGGGCGGCGAGGGCGAGGGCGAGGGCGAGGGTGGTGAGGAGGAAGACGAGGAGGGCGATGAGATTCGTCATGTTGGTGGTGTTTGTTGGTGTTGTTGTGGTCGGGAGGGAGGGAACAGCTGGAATAGAGGTGCCCCCCGGCTCTGGGCCGTTGAGGGTGAAGACGAGAGTGCTTTTTTTTTTCCCCCCTTTCTCGTGTGGAAAAGGGTTTGTTGATCAGTTCCCCCCTCCCGGACGAGGAAGGGCCTCGAGGTGCCGTTGTTATTCCCCTCTCCAATGACAGATCCCCGAGCGGAAGTCGGCACGCGGCCGTGACGTGAGACGACGCAGACACCCCCGCAGACCGTTACACCCATGGCGGCATGTCCATTCTTGGCTGAGCTGGGCGGGCTGTGCCTTTCCGGGTCTCGCTGAGGCGTCATTC
>JAJJID010000304.1:0-48224 GCA_022204955.1 Macrophomina pseudophaseolina | reverse complement strand
TTGCTGCGACTCCATATACTTGAACGCATCCCTAGCATCCCCGAACTCGAACACGCGTTCGTCGATCGCGGGCTTGATGTTCTGCGCCTCAATGACGCGGTTCATCTCCTCGTACTGCGTGCGCGGCCCGACGAAGACGGTACGCACGATGCAGAAGTGGAAGAACATATCCATCAGCTTGGGCTGGTCGTCGCTGTTGCCGCCGCGGAAGCCGACCAGCGCCACAATGCCCCCCTGCTTGACGGATTCCAGGGACTAGTGGTCCTATCAGTATCCATTGAAGTGTTGCGGGAAGAGAAAGTGAGGTGTTGAAATACCTGTTTGACGGTGGGCGCGCCGCCGACGTCGACAACCAGGTCTACGCCCTCTTGCCCGGGAGTCAGCTCTTTGGCTTTCTTGCCCCAGTCAGGCACGTCCTTGTAGTTGATGACGTGATCAGCGCCCAGGTCGCGCAGACGCTGGGCTTTCTTGTCAGAGGAAGTAGTGGCGATGACTTTTGCGCCGGCGGCTTTGGCGAGCTGATGTTCATTTATCAGCCTTAAGGAATCCTCCCGAACGATGCCTCTACCCCACGAAAAAGAACAGACAAGAGGAACAAAGAAAGACAGAAGTCCATCATCTCACTCCTCCGGAGAAAGGAAAAGGGAGGCATACCTGCAAAGCAAAGCAGCTCACCCCGCCACTCCCCTGCGTAACCACCCACTGCCCAGGCCGCACCGGCTTCCCCTCCAACCCAAACAGCGCATCCCACGCCGTCAACGCGGCGCAAGCCAGCGTGCTCCCCTCCAAGAAATCGAGGTTCGCCGGCAGCGGGATCAAGTACGTCTCGGGGAACACCTGGTACTCGGCCAGGCAGCCGGGAAGCGACCCGCCCAGCACGCGCTCCAGGTGCTGCGGCTTGAATGCGCCGAACTGGTGGTCGCCGTTCATGACGGTCGCGACGGCGTCGCCCAGGCGGAGGGAGCGGACGTGCGTGCCGCGCGCAACTACGGTGCCCGCGCCGTCAGACGTCGGGACGATGGGCGTGCCGGGCGGCGGGAGCGCCCAAGGGTAGGCGCCGCGCGCCATGACGAGGTCGCGGTAGTTGAGGGAGGCGGCGCAGACTGCAAAGATGGTGTTAGGGAGATTTGGTTAGGTCTATGGATAGACGATTCGTTGTGAGGTTTGGAGGTCCATTGATGTATGGGGGGTGGTGTGTGGGTGGTAGTAAGGCTTTGCCCATATGCTTCCCCACTCTTTCTTTCTTTGTTTGGCCTGCTCAAAGCGAAGCAGAGCAGGGCGTGGCTTACGTTTGACGAGCACATCGTTAGGACCGAGTTCGGGAATGGGCGCGTCCTCCATTTCCAGGCCGTCGGGCCCTGTGAAGTTGCGGATGACCCAGCGTTTGGTGGTCTTGGGGATTTCGGTCCGGCCATTCTCGGTGGTGGGGTTGGTGTTCGAAGGGTTTGACATGACTGGAGTGATTGGTCGTTTTATATGGGTGTTGGTTCACTGAATCATTAAACGTCTCGCGACGCTCAGGACAAGGCGACAGCTGACTGGAGACTATAGGGGTCGAAGGAACGGCACGAACCCTCTTTCCTTTTCTCCGCTGTCTGTTCAGAGTTTCGGACTTACCAGGGCCTTTTACCGAAGTCGCTGGAATTATCTGTGCGTCTCGATGGGCCCCGCCGGATCGGCGTCACGCGACTCAGAGGGAGGCACAGTAATGGTCTTAACGAAGCATTGATATGCGAATAATTATGACCGTCTTGAACAAGATTCAATTGACACAGCTGATTTTCGTCTTTAACGTTACACTCCGACCTACCCCTCAGTGTGTCGCAGCTTTCGCAGAGATGTATCGGACTGCCATATACAAGCCTTGGAAGGGCAGTTTGGCGTGACTATCGATGATATCATGAGCGAACTTGATCGAGATTGACGGGAATAACGCGGCCCAAACATAACATGCACCAGTAAAAAGGCCCACTAGGGGTGATAGTATAGTGGATAGAATTACATTTACATACCAAACTGAATATCCACAGTGTCAAATCCAGACCAAGACATGGCAATCTTGGGGTGCCTGGCATGAGCTTTGTACTGCACGCGATTGGAAAAGACTGAAATACTCAAATAGGCTAGTGCAAAGCCAACACGCATGTCGAATGTCCAATTGCTGAGCACGCTACGAATCTATGCTCAAGCCGGACAAAATACCCGGAATAGATGCATCAAAGGGCAAACCACCTCTTCTCAGATGCTCCTATTGCTGTTCACCACAGACGTGGGATAATGCAATACAACGGCGTTGTAGGTATCTCCAGGTCTACATCCCGACCCCGTAAACTATGCCCATCGAAATTAGTAATTACAGATGTCTGCGAGGTGGGTATCTCTCTAACGACGCGCTGAATAACGAAACCAAAAGATCCAGAAACCACAGCCCGGCTCTCCTAATCAACCCCTAATCCTGACTTTCACCCCTGCGCCTTTGACGCTCGCCCAGACACTCTCCTGTACTTTTACCGGCAGCTTCTTGCCCTTCAGTACCTGATCAATCAACCACATGCCCACAACGAACTCCTCCCTCCTCAACCTTCCCACACCCCTTCCATCAACGAGCTCCCACACCTCCTCCAGCACGTGCGCCGGGAGCCTGCTCCTGTTCCAGATATCCCTAACCACGAAATTCACCACCTCATCCTTCAACTCGTCCACATCAGGTATGCTCCGCCGGACGCTGGGATGCAGTAGCGACGGGTGTAAATATAATCCACGGTTAGCTGCCCAGACGCCTTCGTAACGCTTCTTCTCACGTTCCGTGATCTGGTCACGCCAGCGCTTGCGGGTACCCTCGGCGTGCTTGTTCGGGTGCTTAGGGCCCAAAGGATGGCGTTTCTTCTTGTGCTTGGATTCCGGACCGGATTCCGAGCCAGAAGACGAGGGTTCCTTCCGCAGCGTGGGCTTGAGCTTGCCCGGCTTCTTATTCGGGCTGGAGTCGCGCGAGTGCGAGTGGAAGAGGTGCGGGGGGTGGTGGTGATGATGATGGTTGCCGCTGCGGCGGGGAGGCGGCGGGAGTGGGGATTTGGAGGGCGTGGGGACGCGGGAGCCGGCGAGGGCGGCTCCAACCATGGCGTCGGCGAGGGACTCTCCAGTGATGTGCGGTGTGATTTGTTTCATAGAGGAGCGCTTGTAGGACGAGCTGATAGGTGGGGGAGGGAGGAGCGCGCGGGTCTCCGGAGGAGGGGCAGAGGATGTTCCTCCTGCCGCTGATTGCCTGCGCAAGGGGGCGACCTGCGCTGGTTCGGTGCTGCTCAAGGCTCCTTTCTTGGTGGGAGGCTCCTCCTTGGTGGCTTTCTTGGTGCCTCTTCTGGGAGGCGGAACGACTGGCTTGGCGCGGTTGTCCGTCTGGGTTTCCGGAGCAGACATATACGCAGCATCGTCATCCGAGTCTTCTTTTGACGAAGCGGGAATCTCCCGAACGGAGGCCCCAAAAGTCGGTTTTTGCGGCACCTTGGGGGATGGATGAGGAGAAGACTTAGGAATGTCACCCAGGAGTTTAGCCGGCTTGGGGGCCGGCTTCGGTTTCTTTGCAGCTATATTCCCAGCGCTGACCGGACGTGGTTTCGACATATATGGGTGTGAGCGCTCTGGGGAGGCAAAGGGCACGGTTATGTTCCTGGTCGGTTTCGGTGATTTAAGCGGGGGAGGACGGCCCTGGGAGGTGAGAATAGGGGCTGGCTTCGGACTGCGGACTGTAGGCGGAGCAGAAGCGGCGGGGTGCTGGTCGTGCTCGAACATCTTCACCAGCGAGGCTGTGGGCTGAGTGGGAGCAGGGTCTGTGGGCTCGGAGGACAGCGACGGAGACCGATTTGCGCGGGCTGGGACTATTTTCGCGGCAGCGACCGGAGGAGCAGCGGCCGAGGCATTGAACTTGGCGCGGATGTCACTTACGGTGCCAGCGCCAGGCAGCGAATCATTTGAGGTGTTGTTGGAGCTGTCCATCATGCTCCTGCGCCGAGTATCCGTGGAGTCGGAAGCCGGGGTGCGTCTCTGTGCCGCGAGGTTGGCAGCGATGACGGAGGGC
The DNA here is from genome assembly GCA_022204955.1 of Macrophomina pseudophaseolina. NCBI lineage: Eukaryota > Fungi > Ascomycota > Dothideomycetes > Botryosphaeriales > Botryosphaeriaceae > Macrophomina > Macrophomina pseudophaseolina. The sequence continues at coordinate 44,152 of JAJJID010000304.1, read as the reverse complement.
GATCGAGCACGGCTCGACTGGGCCGCGGGGAGTCCGAGGTGCGAGGTGTGCGACAGCTGGGAGGTTTGGCTGTTGCCGGTGTCCTGAGGCCGGAGCGGTTGCAGTTGAGGGGTGCTCGACTGCCTAGCGGCGGCCAATGCACCCTTATTGCCGCTGTACGTGTTGGGGCGCGGCTTGGGGGCGACCTTGGGCTTCCCGAAAGCCAGAGACGCGCCCCTCAGGGCGGCATCGCGGGTGTTGTAGGGGGTGCCGGACGAGGCATCAGCGAGCTGCTGCTGGTGGGCGGCCGGAGGCATCGGCGAGGGTGCGCGGGAGGTGCTCATGCGTCCATTGAGCTGGTGTTCTCGAGGGCTGCGACAGGGCGAGCGGGTGCCGGCGTGGCATCTGGACGGCGCGCGCGGGAGGGAAGAGAGGAGTGCGGATGCTGGCGGGTGGAGAGAGCTGCTTATTGAGCAGGGCCGTCAAAGGCCGCGAGGCCCTCCGCCTGGGGCTGGCGGTGGCAGTGAAAGCCAGATCCTGGGCGGCCATCACCTGTGCACCGTGTTTCAACACTGCCGCCCGCCCGCCGCCCGCGTCCGCCGCTCGCGCCTGCCCGTCCGCCCACACGTGCCTGCGCGTCACCCATTTGCAGCCTGCTGCCTGATGATTCGCGTCGCCTCACCACCGCTGCTCCGTCTTACGCCGCAATGTGAAGAACAGTCGGCACTCACCCTGCCCGTCGCCGCTCGCAGCCCGCAGCCCAACGCCTGCCCGACTACACGGCCGTATTCGCATTGCACACGCTGCACTGGCGGCCTTGATCGTCAGCAGCCGCCAGCAAACCGCCCCGGCTGACCAACCACCTCAGCTGCCCGCCCGTCGTGACCAACTTTCTGAAACGCCATGGCCACCGACGCCATGATGCAGAGTACCGACGCCATGGAGGAGGAAGAGCGCATGTACGGCCACGGCGCCATGACTGAGGAAGAGCTGAACGAAAAGTGCGTTTTTGCCGACTGCGCTCACTTCCTACCCTGCGACTCTGCAACCTCCCTGTGCCCACGCATATCTTTTTTATGATCTTTCTACCCCACATGGAGTGCTTGGCTCATCCTTCGGCTTAGATACCCCAATCGCCCTCGTAACTACTCCAAGACGCTGCCTTTTCACACCCTCTACCTGGATCTTTTCAATCCCCTCAATGACAACAAGAAGAAGCCTGCTGGACCGGCTGCCTCCCGCCGCAGGCAAGGCCCCCATGGCCGGACACATATGACCCCGAACGAAATCCGCCGCAACATCATTGAGCGATTCATCTCAAGATGGCGGCAGGAAGTAGGCAACGACATCTACCCGGCCTTTCGCCTCATCGTTCCGGAGAAGGATCGAGACCGCGCAATGTATGGCCTGAAGGAGAAGGCTATTGGAAAGCTCCTCGTTCGTGTGCTCCGTATCGACAAGGACTCCGAGGATGGCTTCAATCTACTGAATTGGAAGCTCCCCGGGCAGACAGCTACTGTTGCTATGGCTGGGGACTTTGCAGGAAGGTGCTTCGACGTAGTCTCCAAACGGCCCATTCGGACGAAGCCGGGGAACATGACCATCGGCGAGGTGAATGAAAAACTGGATAAGTTGTCTGTCGTCTCGAAAGAGGAGGACCAGCTCCCTATCTTCCAGGAATTCTACCAGCGTATGAATGCTGAAGAGATAATGTGGCTAATGCGTGTCATCCTACGCCAAATGAAGGTCGGAGCAACTGAAAGGACAATATTTGATATCTGGCATCCCGACGCTGAGAGCCTCTTCAACGTCTCCTCCAGTCTGCGGCGGGTGTGTTGGGAACTCTATGATCCGTCCATACGCTTGGACGGCGATGATACTGGGATTACACTAATGCAATGTTTCCAGCCGCAGCTTGCAGCTTTTCAGATGCACTCCTTCGAGAAGATGGTACAACGAATGAAGCCGACGGAAGAAGATGATGAATTCTGGATCGAAGAGAAGCTGGACGGCGAGCGCATGCAATTGCACATGGTTGAAGACGCAAACGTTCCTGGCGGCAAACGCTTTGGTTTCTGGTCTCGCAAAGCTAAAGACTACACCTACTTGTACGGATCACATTTCGAGGATGACAACAGCGCCCTTACTCGCCATCTGAAACACGCCTTTCATGACGGAGTGCGCAACATCATCTTAGACGGCGAGATGATTACCTGGGATATGGAGCAAGATGCCATGGTCCCATTCGGTACGCTGAAGGCAGCTGCTCTTTCCGAGCAAAAGAACCCCTTCTCTACAGGACAGCGGCCTCTCTACAAAGTCTTTGACTGCCTATACCTCAATGATGAGCCATTGACCCAATACACGCTCCGTGACCGCCGGAAAGCCTTAGAGGCCAGTGTCCACCCCATCCAACGCCGCTTCGAAATCCACACCTACGCGCCTGCCCATACCCCCAATGAAATCGAGCCCCTGCTTCGCAACGTCGTCGCCGAAGCCTCAGAAGGCCTTGTGATCAAGAACCCCCGCTCGCCGTACCGTCTGAACCAGCGCAACGATGACTGGATCAAGGTGAAGCCCGAGTACATGACCGAGTTCGGCGAGGAGCTGGACTGCGTTGTTATTGGCGGCTACTGGGGTTCCGGAAAACGGGGAGGCAACCTATCGAGCTTCATGTGCGGGTTGCGCGTCGACCAGCCCCAAATCGACCGCGGCGCCAACCCGATGAAGTGCTACTCCTTCTTCAAGGTGGGCGGCGGCATGACAGCGCAGGACTACGCGGCCATCCGCCACCAGACGGACGGCAAGTGGCAAGACTGGAACGTCAAGCGTCCGCCGACTGATTACATCGAGCTGGCCAATGGCAGCAGCGGCGACCGCCAATATGAGCGGCCGGACGTGTGGATCAAGCCGTGCGACAGCGTCGTGATGTCGGTAAAGGCGGCGTCGGTCGGCATGACGGACCAATTCCGCATGGGTCTGACGCTGCGCTTCCCCCGCTTCAAGAAGCTGCGTACGGACAAGAGCTGGAAGGATGCGCTGTCAATCCAGGACTTCCTGGCGCTGAAGCAGAATGCGGAGCAAAAGCACAAGGAGAAGGAGTTCAAGGTCGACGACGCCCGCCGCAAGCGCCTTCGCACCAGCAAAAAGCGCCCCATGGCCATCGCCGGCTTCGAGGAGGAACCGACAACCACGACAGCAACATTTTCGTTGTCCTCGGCGCCCCAGGTCTTCAGTGGCCTGACTTTCTCCATCATGACCGACTGCCTTGCCCCCAAGAAAAGCAAAGCCGACCTTGAAGCTTTTGCCAAGGCCCACGGCGCGCGAATAGTTCAATCCGCCACCGCTGCCGAGCGCGTCCTCTGCATTGCCGACCGCCGCCTCGTCTCTGTCGCCAGCGTCGTGAAGAGGGGTGACCGCTCCGTCGTGCGGCCCGTTTGGCTGCTTGACTGCGTTGAGCAGGCGGAGAAAGACGTCCAACAGGGTAGGTCCGAGCCTTTCATCCTGCCGTATGAGGGCGCGCGGCATCTTTTTCACGCGACGGACGATGATGCGGTTGCGGCGGAGGAGAATGTGGATGAGTGGGGAGATAGCTATGCGAGGGATGTGGGCAGTGTAGAGGAGATGCGAAAGATCATGGATGCAATGGAAATGCCGGAGGGGGCGGACGATGAGGGGTTTGCGGAGAGGTTTTTGGAAGAGCTTGGCGAGCGTGGTCTTGACCTGGCGGATGGAGTGGGCGAGGAAGTAAGCAAAGGATGGCTGTTCAGGGGATTCAAAGTTGCGTTTGTGGGCAGTGCTGACGAGGAGGGCGATGGCGGACTTGATGAGACGAGGTTGTATCTCGCGAGGCAGGTTGTAAGGTTTGCGGGCGGGAGGGTGGTGGATGGGCTTGAGCGGGGAGAGGGTGGCATCACGCATGTGGTTGTCGCGCCAAGCGCGGCCAAGGAGAGATTGAGGGAAGTGCGCTTGCAGCTTTCGAGGATGGACGGCCCGGTGCCGAGGGTTGTGAGCGTGGAGTGGGTGGAGGAGAGCTGGAGCGAGGCGACGTTGCTGGATGAGGAGAGGTTCGTTGCTTGCTGAACGGTGCCTCAAGCAATATTTCGCTTGTTCCTGCTCTGCGATCGTATGGCATAGAGGGGCGAAAATTAACCACTTCGAATGCGGGATAATGACTCAGTACTCAGAAGTATTTCAAACTTGCTGTTTATGTGGGGAGTAGAAGCAGTCGTCCGGACGCAAATGTAGGATCATCCGCTGGGCACATGCATCCAGATGGCTGTCTCCACGCCGGACACATACACGCGGATATAGTTGCACGCGGATACAGTTGCTTGTACAAAAGAGAACGCAGAACCAGGAGTGAGACACCATCAATTCTCATGTAGTTAGCTAGCTGTGATATTTGGCTTTCATCTTCTTCACCATCCATTTCCCTTCCGAGAACTCTATAGTGAGCGCTTCACTCCCAAGCGCTCCTTCTCGAAGGGGAGGTGTACCACGCATCCTCGCGGCTCATCTGCTCTATGGGCTCCTCTGCCACCTGCTCACGCGACAGATCGAACGTCTTCGACGTGAGCTCCGGGACGAAATCCTTGAAGGGCTGAGGGTAGATGTTCGCCGTGGAGTGATGCTGCTTGCGGGAAGTCGATAAGGGGACAGCCGGGTTCATGTTGCCATGGCGGTTAGGGCCAGGACCACCCTGATCCCAAGCGGGGCCGATGACCGTCTTTCCCGTCTCCCTGAAACTATTGGAAGGCCAGTCAGCTGGCAGCGTGGATTCGTACTTGGTCATGCCAATCCTGTATCCGCTGCCGTGCATCAATTGTCCGTCATCATCCAGCTTGTCCTGGCGTTGCCATTCAGTGATATCCGGGCGGTGAGCATCCTTGACACCCAAGAATCCGCCGGTGAACTGATCGATCGCCTCGCCGTAACGGCTGGACCGAGAAATGCCGCACTGTGACGTTGCCGCCTCGCAGTGGGCAACGAGCGCAGTGACACTCTTGAACAGCTTCAGGCAATGAGGGCAACGGCGCTGAGAAATTCCGTGAACGGTGTTGATGTGATGCTCGAGCATAAAGGGCTCCGAGTAGTTCGCCTCACACTGTGGAAGAGGGCACACATACATCTCGATGACCGGGTTGTAGAAACGCTCAGGGTCATAGGCCTTGTGCGTAGGGTCCCAGTAGCGCTGCATGAAAATATTGGTGGAGTTCGCACGCTCATCCTCGTCGTTCTTGGCCTGCAGGGCAGCCTCCCACTCGGTGGTGACAGGGGTCTTCTGAGCACCCTTGAAGAGCACCTCAGAGGCGCTGAAGGAGCCATCCCACGCGTGTGAGTTAGCAGTCGAATGACTCTTAGGAGGCTTCGTCGTGGTGATTGAGGAAGGGGGCGACTTCACGCTGGGAACGCCTGAAGATGGCACAGGTGCGCCACCATTTGAATCAGACAGGGAGACTTTGGCCATGCTGCTGCTGATATCCGCAGTAGAAGTGTTCCTGTGGGAGGTAGGCAGGCTGGGCCAGCGTTCGCCAAGGCGGGGAGCATTGGCAGGTCGAGGCTTGACGTCCGGCTGCAAGGGCTGCATGACAGAGCTTCCACACTGGCTCTCCAGGGGGTTGGTGGTGCCTTGGCTGCCATCGTCGTCCAGCAAGTTGGGTCCGGTGGTGCTTCCAACAGCAACACCGCCAGTAGAGTCGGTATCGTTGACGTTGAAATCGAAGATCTTTGCACTCAGAGCCTCTGGGTTTTCAAGGATTTTTTTGACCATATGTTTGTGCTGAACGTTGGATTTGAACTGCTGGGCTGAGATCTTGGGACAGTGGCCGAACTCGAGATGTTCGACGAGACTGGCGGCGCGAACGAAGTGCTCGTTGCATCCAGCGCAGCGGAGGTTCTGATCGACTGGGTGAAGCTGTTTGATGTGACGGTCGCGGCCGCTGATTGTCTTGAAGTCCTGACCGCAGAATTTGCAGCAGAGGTGGACTTTGGGTGAGTTTGCCTTGTGGGCGGTGAGGTCATCCCAGTCTTCGGCAAGGTAGTCACACTTCTTGCAGTATTCGTGATCTTCAGCGAGGTCACAGTGCTTTTTGCGGGACTTCTCTGTGGAGAAGACCTCGCCGCAGTCAGGTTTGGGGCATTCGAAGGACATGGTGGGCACCGGTTCAGACGAAGGAAGACGAGGATGTTACGATAATGAAGGATGGAGGACGGTTGACGGTGTTTTATGGGACAATGCGGCAGCCGTGGAAGTGGGAAGAGGAAGCCGCGCAGACAAGGAGCATCTCCCTCCGCCCTCAACTTGCCGCCGCAACCACTTCAGCCTGCTGAAAATTCGCGACAAAACCTAGCGAAGGACTGTGTTTGTAACGCATCATCACCAAAAATGTCTTTACGGGATATTTCGGTGGTGTGGTTGGGTCGACCAAGAATCTCTCCAATTGCTTTCAGATATTTCGGTGCCAGAGTCGAGTATCTTGCGACCCGTGTTTTGGGTATGGAGTCGAAGTAGCCTAATGGATGTTTGCAAATAGGCTTAAGGCATAGCCGCTTGGACGAAAGCTTCGACTGCAGAGTCCCTCTTGGTCTTCCAGAGGTACCGCCTCCTAGTTTGGGGCGGAATGGAAATCGTGCGCACGTACAGAAGGTGAGCAAGGGTGTTTAGCAATCACCCAAGGCGACTCACGAGGAGCCATCCTGTACTAGTCTTATGAAACGAAGGAGTAAGGGATGAGGCTTTGCGTGCGTAAGACTCATTAACAATTATCTACAGGGCATTACGGCAGGTTTAACGGACAGCTTGCCGCCCTAGCTGGAAAGCGCGCGCGAGATCGAGTCTGGCTGCGCTTAGAATCGGGAGTATGGCAGCCTGGATCCGTTAGCAATTGCACGGGCTCAAGACAAAGGCCGACATACCACTTGCCGCGGAGGGTGATAACAGCCCAATCACCTTTCTCATCCGTCTCCTTCTTGACAGTAGTGGAGAACGAGATGGCACTCATGATACCATCGCCGAATTTCTCGTTGAGTACAGCCTTGTACGCATAGCCGTAGTTCTGGACAATCTCGTAAAGGCGGTAGATCAAAGGCTCCCTGGGGGGCATTTCCATGGTGCGGCCACGATCCGGGTGGCCGGCAAGCTGGGCGGTCAGCTTTTCCGCCGGGACTTCGAGGATCTCGGACAGGTTCTTGATATCCTCCTCGCTGGCCGCTGCCTGGCCGTAGAACAGCGCGGCAACAGCAACTTCCTCACGGCCAAGCTTCTTTGCGATGGCCTCGAAAGAGAGGTTCTTTGCTTTCTTTGCCTCAAAGAGCGTCGGGGAAGACTCGGGAAGGCGGGGGATCAAGGAAGCCTGCAAAATCAGAAAGATGGCTCATCCGGCCGGCTGCAGTGCTTACGTCGAGAGTGGTGATCTTGTGCTGGGAGGCCATGCTGGGCGACGGATGGAACAGACGGTGCTGGGCGGCAGCGAAAGTGGGGCGAGCAAGGCGGGCGGAGAGGGGTAGCAGAGCGCGGGGTGCAATGCGGGCGGAGAGAGCAGCGGAAGCCATGGCGATGGTATTTAAGCGGGTGCTGGATGCGGCTCAATGGGTGTGGGATGGGGAGGGGAAGAGAGGGGGTCGGGCGCGCTTGTATAACCCGAGCACGCGGCGATGACTTCATCATGTTCTCGAAGACAATTGCCATGTTTTGTCATCCTCATCTCCACATTCTCTGCGATCGCCAGGGTCCGCTCGCCCGCGCCCGAGCCATCATCGGCCGCAGGGCGGCGGATAAGCTTTGACGGACGCGAGGAGCTGCCAACGGTGCGGGGCATGTCGGCGGAGCTGCGCGCGACAGCAACTGTCACGATAACGGCAGCTTGGTGTCGTGCGAGACGGGCAAGGAGCTCGGGGCACGCTCGCGCAGCTTGGGGCAGCTGGGAGCAGCTCGAGTGCAGGCGGCGGCAGGGGTCTGGGCCGGGTGGGGTGGGTTTGTTGCAAGGCCAGCCAGTGAGTGGTTGCGGCCGCTGACGGCGCCGCCTTAAGGGTGCGTATGCTATCCCCCCCTCGAGCCAGCAAAGTCGCGCAACACCACCCGCCCGGCGCAGCTGAGCCCATCGTGGCCTCTCCAGCTGCATCAATTCCTCCATCGACACGTTGTCCGGCTGCTGCTGGGCCCGAGTGCCCGGTTTCCGCACCCTCTGCCGCGACTCAGTCTTCACGAGCCTGCCCTACCACTGTGGGGGACCGTCACCGCTTTCCGGACACCCGTTGATTTGCACACCGCTGGACCCGCCGAAAAGTTCGCGCACAGGCCGCCCCTGCAGCAGAAATGTCCAATGACCACGACGAACACCTAGCCTATGGAGACTACCATGGCGGTGCAAGCAGCCCAAGTGGAGAGCGCGGCCTCATCGGCGACTTTGGCCGCCGCCTGCTGGGAAAGGGCCCTGAGGCTGAGCAGTCTGTGAGTACCGCACCGCCGCACCTCGCCGTGGATCATGACAAGCTCGCGAGTCCACGTTGTTTCAAGTAGACTCCGCTGATCTGTCGTCTTCGAAGCCTATAACTGACCGGCCTCGCCCGCACTTCCACCACCTGTTCTCCCACCACCCAGAGCAGCCGCCAGGCCAGCCCGACCACTACGAGCCCTACTCCACCGAACAACCGCCCCAGATGGCTTCCTTCTTCAACAAGCTCGGCGAACTCATCACCGGCAAGGACGAAGAGGAAACCCAGGACACCCACGAGCAGGTTAGCGAGGTCGCTGCTCAGACCGCCCAGGAGGGTGCTCAGAAGTATGCCGACAACCGCTACTTGAGCTTCGCGCCCAGGCGCCATGACAACGACATCAAGTGGTTTGTCGACGGCTGCGGCTATATGTGGGCTGTGTCTGAGGCTCTGGAGCGCGCCAAGGAGTCCATCTGGATCCTCGACTGTGAGACATCCCACTGCTGTCCTACGGCGCACAGCGCTAACCTGCCTTAGGGTGGCTTTCCCCGGAGCTGTACCTGCGTCGTCCCCCGGCGAAGAACCAGATGTACCGCATTGACCGCATGCTGCAAGCTGCCGCTGAGCGTGGCGTCAAGGTCCGCATTATCGTCTACAAGGAGGTCGAGCAGGCCCTGACCCGTAAGTACATCAGCCCGTTGCTCTCTGGATACCTCCGTTCCCTTGTTCCCCGCTCCACAGATCCGATCACCAAAGCCCTCACCAGCCTCGGACTGGACGTCATCTTCAAATCTCTCGACTATGCTGAAGCGACGGATCCGCTGATTGCTTCGCCTCTTACAGTCTCCTCCAAGCACACCAAGCACCACCTCGAGGCTCTGCACCCCAACATCGCCGTTGAGCGCCATCCCGACCACTACGTGGACCACAACACCCTGGCACAAGACTTCATTGACCAGTTCAAGGGCTTCAACTTCAGCGCCAAGTCCATCTCGAGCGCTCCCTTTGATGCCTTCAAAGCCATCTATGGTTCGCACGAAGACACTGTGCTTTTCTGGGCCCACCACGAGAAGCTCTGCCTTATCGATGGCGAGATTGCTTTCATGGGTGGTTTGGACCTTTGCTATGGTCGTTGGGACACCAACCAGCACCAAATTGCCGATGTGCACCCTGGCGACTTGAACCGCATCGTCTTCCCGGGCCAGGATTACAACAACGCTCGCATCATGGACTTCCAAGACGTTGCCAACTGGCAAAACAACAAGCTCGACCGTGAGGAGAGCTCCCGCATGGGTTGGTCTGATGTTGCTCTTAGCATCAGTGGGCCGGTTGTAGCGGATCTGCAGGAGCACTTTGTCCAGCGTTGGAACTACATCTACCACGAGAAGTACAAGATCAAGGACGGGGAGAATGGGAGATTCGAGCGCTTGAGCGTGAAGAAGAATCCCTCGCCGCCTAGGGGAGAGGATGACGATCTCGCCTATGGCGATGGCGAGACTGGCGGCTTCCGCAAGACGCTTACCAGCCTCTCCCACCACGCACACCATCAATTCGAGCGGGCTGAACACCACTTTGGCTACGGCCGCGAACCCGAGCATGAGCAAAACAGCGGCTCCAACGACCGCGCAGGTACCGGTAGTGCCAATATACAGCTGACTCGTAGCTGCGCCAAGTGGAGTCACGGCGTCCAAGTCGAGGTATGTTCAAGAAGCTGATACTTTTGAATGGGTGGCTCTAATCTCCTTTTTAGCACTCAATCCAAAATGCCTACATTGAGAACATCAGGAACAGTAAGCATTTCATCTACATCGAAAACCAGTTCTTCATCACGGCGACGTGTGAAGATCAAAAGCCCATCAAGAACATGATTGGTGCCGCCATCGTTGAGCGTGTGCTCCGCGCTCACAAGAACGGGGAGAAGTGGAAGGCCATCATCATGATCCCGGCTGTGCCTGCTTTCCCCGGAGATCTCAAGGCGGACGAGGCTCTCAGCACCCGTGCTATCATGGAGTTCCAGTACAAGTCGATCAACCGCGGCCATGGCAAGAGTATCTACGAGACGATCGCCGCCGAGGGCATCAACCCCATGGAATACCTTCGCTTCTACAATCTTCGCAACTACGACAGAATCAATGTCAGCGGCGCTCTGCGCGACGCTGAGGAGAATGCCGGCGTTTCCTACGAAGAGGCACGTGAGGAGCATGACCGAGAGTATGGTGGCCGTTACCAGGAACGCGAAGGTGAGGAAGACGGCTACCCTCGCGGTGGCAATGAAGAGAGCTACGATGAATACCAGCGTGGTGCGCGCGAGCTCGGTGACCAGAGGGGCCTGGCCAGCGGTCGCTGGGACACCGTCTCCGAGTGCTACATGCTTGGTGGGACGGACATCAGGGAGGTTCCCTGGAGCGGTAGCACCCCTGAAATCGACGCATTCGTCACCGAGGAACTGTACATTCACTCTAAGCTTCTCATTGTCGACGACCGCATCGTTATCTGTGGTTCCGCCAACCTCAACGACCGCAGTCAGCTGGGTGACCACGACTCGGAAATTGCTGTGGTTATTGAAGACACTACTCCAGTGGACTCCCTTATGGATGGGCAGGAATGGAAAGCATCCAAGTTCGCTGCCAGTCTGCGTCGCCAGCTCACTCGCAAGCACCTCGGTTTGATCAAGCCACAAGACTTCGAGCGCCCCGACGACAATTTCCGTCCCATTGGCGTCCCCAACGTGTACGATTGGGGAAGCGAGGAGGATGAACTCGTCACTGATCCGCTCTCGGACGAGTTCCAGAATCTCTGGAACACGACCGCCAAGACGAACACTGACGCGTTCGGTGAGGTCTTCCATGCGGTGCCGTTCGACGGTGTCCGCACATGGGACCAGTACGACGAATATTACGAGCGCTACTTCAAGGACGACGAGAAGGAGAAGGAGAAGAAGGACGAGGAGGCGGCGGAGAATGATGGCCACGAGGGCAAGCCTCGCCGCTATAAGCGCGGCCACGTCATCTCCGAAAACTTCGCGCCCGGCGAAGAGGGCGCTAGACAGGTCAAGGAAATCTTGAGCCGGATCAGGGGTACTCTGGTGGAGATGCCGCTGCTGTTCTTGAAGGATGAAGACGTTGCCAAGAACGGTGTGCAGCTCAACGCTTTCACTGAGGAGGTGTACACTTAAATCCCTCCTGTGGCGCCGTTGAGTTATGTTGAGTCTTGGTTACTGGGTTTTTTTTGTTTCAGAGTGCATAGCGATGGGAAGATATATCATGATACTCGTTGATGAGGAATACGCGACGTTACCTCGGGTCTGGCACTCGGGGCGTCGAGTACATAGGCATGAAGGATGATTATGACATGCAAATCTAGTTTTGATGGTGTGATTAATGCCGCATTCTTGCTGGATGAGGGTGCTTCCGTCTGAATACTGGTATCACTGTGAATCTCACTCGCGTTGGTTGCTCTGGTCTGCTATATTTGGAAGAGAAGGCATTTTTTTATATGGAATAAATATACTCTGCCACGCCCTGTGCTTGACGGCTACCATGCCCGCCGTTATGGAACTCAGCGAGGTGGCAAACATTGCGGCCGGTCTCATAACTTTACACATTAGACGCAAGTAACTCAAGATAAGAGTCGAGACTGCTAGCTTATTTTCTGATAATCCTCGTTATTAAATGGCTTCTTTGTTGCCCTCCGCCCATGAAGGCCGTTATTATTAAGATATTTACAATTAGTGTTAATATATATACGGCAGCTTACTTTACTAATAGCTAAACTAGTACTGTAATACCCCTCTATAGGTATGCGTTGTTACGGAACACGCCTCTGTATATAGAGTAGTTGGGGCAAACCAGCCACTGGACTGGTTATCACTGTACCTTTTATCAGTGAACTGGCGGAGGGTTAGCTCAATAGCTTTACAGCACCGACTCAAACCCAACACGGTCGGACCGTTGTAACAAGCGTGTCTCCACCGGCCGTCAACGAGACGTTGACGACTCGTCTGACGAGAGGTTCGCCACCCTGCAGACGATCGGTCGTGTTAAAAGTCTAAAGGTGTATAGAATTTGTTGGTTAAAGCCGACGTGGAAGAACTAATCTGACCTGACCGCAAAATTACACGAATCTAACACTTTCGCAGCACCGGCCACACGTAAAAAAATTGCCTATACCTTTCCTTCGCTATTCTTCACCGTCTCAACCACCACCCCTCCATCAGATCCTTCCTCCACGCTCACCCCCTCCACAACCACCTGCCCCCCATCATCCTCAAACAGCGCCATTAACTCTTCCAAACTCCTTCCCTTTGTCTCCGGAAACCATTTCCAAATCACTCCCGTCCCAGCTACCAACATTCCCAGATAAAACACAAAGAACCAATACCCAATTGCCTCCAACGCGATCGGATTGACATAATTATTGACCGTCAGCGCCGCCTGCGACAAGGCAATCTGGACGGCCAGCCCCTTCGTCCGCAGGGCATACGGCAGCAACTCAGTCGTATACGCGTAGATCAGCGGATTGCACGCGACATTGAACGCGGCATTGTACAAGAAGAGGAAAACAACCGTCGCGTACGCGGCGGCCTTGGACCCGCCGTCGGCGTAGCGCGCAGACGTCACGACGAGCGGGACGTTGGCGGCGATCATGCCGACGAAGGAGATGAGCCAGAGCGGCCGGCGGCCGATGCGGTCGGCCAGCAGCGCGCCCGCCAGCGCGCACGCGAAGTTCCAGATCTGCATGCCGCCGTTGATGCCCGTCTGCGCGGGCGTCGACGTGATGCCGACGGACGCCAGCATTGGGCTGAAGTAGTAGGAGATGACGCCCTGGCCGGTCCACAGCGTGAGGATGGCGACGGCGACGCAGATGGCGAGGCGGGCGCGGTGGGCGGGCGTGCGCAGCGCCGCGCGCCAGGTCACGGCGGATCGCGAGGCGGCGAGCGCGGCGGTGATCTGCTGCAGCTCGTGGGTGACGAGGGCGTCGGAGGCGTCGCCGTTGGCGTGGTAGGTGGAGAGGATGTGGAGAGCCTCGGCGGTGCGGCCGCGCGAGCATAGGTAGCGCGGGGATTCGGGCATGAGGATGGTCGAGAGGAGAACGATGGCAGCGGGCACGCCTTGGAAGATGGAGGGGATGCGCCACGACCAGGTGGTGGAGAGGTGGCCGGTGCCGAAGGTGAGCCAGGCGGCGATGATGGAGCCAACGTACCAGAGCACGTTGAACTGGGCGGTGTTAATCAGCAGTCGAGGAAGAGCTACTAAGGCTGGTGGCTTGCCATGGACGCTATTTGGCCTCTCATTCGCGGGTGCGCGAGCTCGTTCAGCAGACTTGGCCCAGCAGAGGTCGTGAAGCTGATACCAAAGCCGATGATGAGACGGCCGCCAATGAACATGCCCTTGCCTTGTGCCGCGCTCTGCAGGACTGCGCCTATAACGCAGAGCAGTGATCCAAAGGCTATGGCTGGTCTTCTCCCATATCGATCTGCTAATGGTGACGCGAAGAATGCACCGACAAACCCTCCCACAAATATGATGGCCGTGATGAGGCCAACGTCACTTGACGTAGGGTTTCCCATAGCTGATGATTGATTAGCATTCTCCAGAAAGGTGAGAGTTAAGGTGGGCGCTTACATTCTCTCCACGGCTGCATCGCTTGGAAGCTTCCTGTCACACTTTCGTCGTAGCCAACAGTCATCTGTGAAATCAGAATGCATGATTGCCAAAATACGAGGCGGCGCAGTCCAGAGTCCCGCCACCACTGAGCCTTGGTGTTATTCGGCAACTCGCCAAGTTTCCCTGGAGAGCTTATTAGCGGAATTGGTGACATAATGACCAAGGAGGAAAATGCAACAATGGAAAAGGGGCAGTGGTGTGGCCAGGAGCCACTGGGTCGGCTGATGGTATAAGAGCATTGAGTTATCTTAAGAAAGCATTGAGAGACGCTTTCCCTATCGACTGGTGGAGACGATAAGGTTTAGCCCGGGTTTGTCGAACTCGGCCGTGACTCGACCGAGCCGGCTTCCCCAGATTCGAGTATCAAGGGTGGGCGGGGTAATACTACAGCGTGAATCCAACCCAAAAACGTAAAATCTTTGAAATGTGCCCAATCATCGAGCCTGAAATCTACAGTCCCGCCCGTATCCCGTCCGAGAGTATCGGTTGCCGGCGCAGCCCGCCCGACGTCTTTATTTCCGGCACGGCGTATTTAAGACTCGAGATGTGCTGAGCACAATGAAAACTGATAAGCTTTCTTGTGAGATTGATTACCAGACTGTCGAAAATCATTTTTTTATTGCCGTAGTTCCCTTGCTGAATCATGCCTCACTACGAGAACGAGCCTTCTATTGACACAACTGCCAAGACCGGTGATTGGCGGGACCAGCTCTATGAGGATGGCTTTGTTGTCGTGAAGGGCGTTCTCTCTACGGAAAGAGCCGAATCTTATGTTGGTAGGATGTTCGAATGGCTTGAAAGTTTCCCGTACGGCTTCCGGACTGGTGACAAGTCGACATGGAACACCAAGCATTTGCCCGCACACATGAAGTAAGCAAGCCCTGCCCACAGTTTGGCGGAAAGTACAGAGCTCACAGAACTGCAGAGGTGGGATGTTCCACGGATATGCGGTCCAGCATGAGAAGGTTATGTGGGATGCTCGATGGTGCGTCGCGTCATGCAATCCGAAAGATGCCTGCCCGCTCTGACAAAGTGAAGTGAGCCCAAGGTCATCGAGGCGTTTTCGAAGCTATGGGGGACCGACGAGCTCCTCGTCTCCTTTGACGGGATGAACTTGACTATTCCGGCAACTGACCGCCCTGCGACAGAGCCGTGGCCGCACGTGGACCAGAGTCCACTGCGGAAGGGTATGCAATGCGTCCAGGGGATCCTCAACTTCGCACCAAACGGGCCCAAAGACGGAGGCTTAATAGTGCTCAAGGGGTCAAGCAAGCTCAATGAGCAATTTTTCAAAGCGCATTCCGTCCAAGGTCGCAAGACGTGGGGTCCGTCCGACTGGTTCGGCTTCGAGCAGAAGGAAGTTGACTGGTTCCTGGAACGCAGCTGTGAGGTGCTCAAGGTGTGCGCTGAGCCAGGTGACCTGATTCTTTGGGATTCGAGGACCGTCCATTGGAACGTGTTGCCGGACTCGCGGGTCACTCGGGCTGCCATTTGTAAGTCCTGGTTGTATATCACGCAAGAGGCTGGCTAATTCGACTGATGACACCAGACATCTGTTACACACCGGCATCATTTGCCTCAACTGAAGACCTCGAGAAAAAAGCACACCTGTTCAAGCAGCGGATTGGAACGGTAGGATCTCAATCTCAGGCCACTGAACTGGTCGCTGATAAAACGTAGACGCACTGGCCGCATGCAAATATCTTCCCGAACAATGAGAAACAGCTACGCCTCGGCAAGCCGGACATATACTCGAGGGACCGACCGTACCAAGAGCCTGAGGAGACTGATACGCTGCTGAAACTAGCTGGAGTGGTGCCTTACGAAAGCTGAGGGGCTCTTTGGTTGATCAGACAATAGCTGTATGGACTGGCAGACAATTCGAACGCAGCAAGATCGCTCTTACGTGGTAACCAACTCGTCCAGTATTTCCAGAGCTTGCTTTGCAATCATATTGTGTAATTTGACTCGTTCCAAAAATCTTCTTCCTTCTGCGATGCATGTTGAATATTCAGGCAGGGCATCTCCGCCTCCTTTGACCTCGAGTGCAAGTGTCACGGTTGCAGAATAGACATGCATAGTATGTGCCCTGCAAAGCGTTAGCGTCAGTTTAGGGTTGACTTTGCGTGCTTACCATGGTCTCATCCTCGAGAAGTCGGCTGGTGCAGCACCGGCCAATGCAGATTTTACAATGGCAACTGCAGAGGAGAGGCAGATAGATCTCGCACGCGCGTAGTTCGTCGAACCCTCGAGCCAGTGCGACTGCAGGATTCGGTTGATAGCAATACGGTGATACAAGAGAACCATGGTCAGACTCTTCTTCTGCCACGGAATCCAGGGGTTCTTAGAGTCTCTTTCCATCGTGCTTGGGGTCTCCGGCTCGTCGTTCTGCAAATGGTCCGGTAGCTCGCCGATGAGACTGGCCAGCTGGTCATCGGCGGCGAAGATGAACTGCGCGATTTCGGAAGCGTTCCAGCGGCGCAAGCGGATCTTGGAATGGAGGTGGTAGAAGATGATGGCGACCCTGCTCATAGCTATGTGATACTGAATAGGCCGGGGTCCAGCCTTGGGGAATCTCAGTGCTCCCAAGAGGGTGGCTTGGAGCTGGGCGTCATCTACATCGGCAGGCAGTTCACAGTCAAAGTCCGTCTCATTGATGCAAGGCGTCCTTGACGGGCAGGGAAGCCACTCGCAAAGGACCAATGTCCACCATAGTCGCCTCCGAGATTCACGTTCAATCACGGTCTCATTCCTGTGTGGGCGATCAGACCCGAGGTTGAGTTGCTGGGCGATGCGAAGAGCGCAAGCCCAGAGGTTGGAGTGACGGCAGGTGTCCCCGATGTTAGTCGCAACGATTCCAAGTATGGCAATGGCCTGGACAACGGCTATGCTTGGCCTCTGCATGAAGTCCCCCTTGTCCAGGAAGTAGAGGGCGGAGTCGTACCAATTCTGGAGCAGAGCCTCTTGCTCGTTGCGCGGAGGGTTGATCCGCACGAATTCATCTTCGTCCAAGAAGAACAAAGTGGAAGATAAAACGCTGAAGTATATGGCTAGCCACAACGGCTCCTCCTGGCTAAGAGACGATGGGCACGCGGGAAGGGCACGTGCCCAGAGCTGCGAGTGCTGTTCCTGGAAGTTGGGAAAGAAAAAGGCGAAATGGATCCAAGACGTCCAGACGCTCGCATGCCGCACGAGAGCCTCGCTGCATTCTCTGGAGGGCACGCAGACGTCCGCATCCCGCAGGACGCTCCTGTTCCGAGGTGACTGGCCGACTGTGAGGAAAAGGCGTTTCTCGTACTGCTCCGTCATGTCAATGACTACGCCAGGAACGGCCGGATCTGCCGGAGCGGACGATGCGTCGCGGGCAGTGACCAAGGCGGAAAGGCGTGCATTTTCTTGGAGCAAAGCGTCGTAGGAGGGGTTTGCGCTTGGAGAATCAGCGGTGCGGAGGTGGCCGCGGACGCGCACAACCTCGCGTCGGCAGCTCGAGGCAGCGCCGCGGCGGATGCATGCTTTGCACGGAATCTCTCTGCTGCACCTCACCTTCCGGGCATAGCAGGCGGTGCAGGACTGAGGCGCGCGCTGTGTTGAGCGGATCGGAGGAGGCATTGGAGATGATGGACAAGAAGCAGAGGCACGGCAGTTTGGCGGGCGGCGGCTCCCGAAGCTGCCGGCTCCTGCGTCCCTCGAAGCGGAAGGTGCAGCGTCTAAATCATCGAACAACGTCACGCGCGTGGATTTGATGAGATGCCAACGGCGCAAAGAAAAAACGATGAATTGGCGCGAGACGCAAGTCTACTCCTGTCGGGCGCAGAGTGCTGGCACCGACGACACGTTCGTGAGAGGCACTCCTGAGCAGGCACACGAGCAGTCAAAGCAGCCACCCGGATGACTGCTCCAACTTCCCCGTCCTATGCAGTCTCTGGCTGATGCTTCTTCTTGTCTCAGCTGCTCACCGTGCCTCGGCCCTTCTTTTTGCGGGGACAGCCGCATGAACAGCCCCAATCCCTTGACTTCTTCAACAACCACTGCAACGTACCTTGAGGCAAGAAATTCCAGCAAAACAGGACAAAGGCATCAACTTCCACATAATCAAAGTGTTCCAATTGGCAGTAAGTATAACAACAGCAAATCTAGCAGTAAAACTATGCGGAGATTAGCCGCTCTAAGCACGTATAACGACAGGGCTCATCCAGCAGGCTTCGGTGTTATCTGGCGGGTGGTAGGCCGTAAGGATTTGCCTTGAAAGATGAGAGAGGAGGTAAGGGCTTAAGTAAAGATAGAAGGAACGGGGTTTATTACGTAACTAATAAGAATATACTAGTTTCAAAGATCTCTTGCTTCTAGTAGCGCTATACTCAATTAGGCAAGTTGACTACAGAGGTTAAAGAACATATATTCTACCGGCCATGTCTATGGAAAAGCTGTGATAATCCGGTGGATGACCTAGAACAGAGGCTAAACGAGGTAGAATTTAAGGCCTAGCTCAGGTATACCTAAATGTACTCCCTTCGGAACTTATTATTGCCAAGGCCTGTATTGAGCTGTCTCAAAGTGGATTGGGAATGGCGAAATTTCTGAGCTAAAGATAAAAAGAAAAGAAGAGTTGGGAAGAGTGGATGGTAGGAGGTTCAACTTCTAAAGGGGTGGCGTTAGTGGCTGATGCCTGGTTGCCGAAATCAATGCGAAGGCACGCGCTGGCATGTGACTGCTGACTCAGCGCGTTACCCTCCTACCCGGGGAACTCACCTAATTTAGGTTTAGTTCGTAACACTACCTCTATAATATGGCGGCATCCATCTACCTCTTTTTTCTTAATTGGAGGATTGCTTCGCTTACCGCCCGGGGTCCCTAGCTAGACTTTATGTATGACCGTGAATTCTAGTACGATAAAAGCGATGTAGCAAGCCAACATGGCGACCCCACTCCACTTATACCATTCCTCACCGAACCAGACCGTGAGCGTGAAAGCAAGAGTCGAGCCCCACAGGGCGCAAAGCTCTGCAAGAGTAACATTTCCTTTGTTATCAAAGTCGCCAGATGTATCAAGCATGACGATTCCGGCACACAGCGAAAGCAGGAAGATATTGCTACCAACCGTATTCGCTACGAGAACACCGATTGCTCCCCGGTGGCCGCTAATGACTGCGACGAATTTTTCCGGGAGAGTGGTCGCGATTGCAAGAACAACGACGCCGAACAAAACGTCGGAGAGGCCAAACTCATCGGTAATGGCAGTGGCGGCATGGGACAGGATGTAGCCCGCCAGGGCGATGGAAAGGAAGCCAAGTAAGAGGTGGCAGATGTGGTAGGTTATGGACCGGCTTCCACTACGAGCAGGGCGGGGGCGCCCCAGTAAAGGGGTGGCGTCGTTGACATCCCCACTGCAATGGATATCGACATTGCTTCTGCCTTCGGACGCGGCGTCGTCAGAATCATCATTGGGGTCGGAGCCGGAGCCGGAATCAGACTCGGAATCGGAGTTGGAGTCGGAATTTTCAGGTGCTGTTAGATGGCCCCGACTAACTGCCCATCCTACAGAGACAATGTACATTGCAAAGGACGCGATGAGGACTGCACCACAGGCCAACCAGACTGTCCTATTTCTGGAGTAGACGACTGGGACAAAAAAGGTCGTGAGAACGAGAAGAAGGGCAGAGTAGATGCGCGAGGCCCGGTCAAACTCCATGGTGGAGCATGCATTCCCGCGATGGACCACAAGGCCAAGAGAGAAAGCCCCGAGGATATTGGAGATGGCGGATCCGACTATGTTGCCCATAGCCAAGGATGCGCGCTGGTGCGCCAGAGATGCGACCACCACCGCTAGCTGCCAAGGGCGATCAGCGAAAGTGCCAAGTCGCTCAGGAGGTCTGGGAAAGACTTACCTCTTCCCATTCCGCTCCAGCAGTGAGAAGGCCTATGATGGCTTCAGAGGTGCCCGTCCGACGCGCAACAATGATGGTGTGGTCGATGAATTTGTCGGCGCCCGACTCCAGTAAAAAGAGCGTGGCGATGAAAACTGCAACGTTGAAGGCTACTACGTCTGCGTTGACCATTTTCTCCCTTTTCTTGTGATTTTTCTTAACAAAAATGTAAGCCCTTGCTTCCGATGTGGCCCCCCTATTACGCTGGGGCAAGACCCGGCAGTGGCTGAAGATGTAATGGCTTGTACGCTGGGAATCAAAGTCTCGAGGAAAAGCCCGCCTTGGTGCCTTGGTACAGTGGTGAAACGTTCGAGCAGCTGCGTATCCCGGAGCGTGCGGGGAGCGGTTTGAACAGTTGCGAGTCGATCCGCCCGTGGTCTGATGGCGTCATATACTGTCGCCTAGTGTTCTTGTGGTTTCGTTGTTTGGGTGTGGATCGCAGAAGACGCCGGAGTTGAAGGGATGTTGTTGATCGAAAGGAATGTAAATTGAGGGAAGAATGGCACTTAAGCCTCTTGGCTAACAGTAACTGGCAATGACCAATCAGGCACCTGTAATATTTAAAGCTTGAATCGGAGCTTGAATTGCCAAGATGCTTGGCAGAGGCAGCAAGACATAAGTGCGACGAAAATCGCCTCTCCTCCGCTTCGCTGAAACATTCCAAAAGGGGTCATCAAATATCTCAGCCCTTTAGTTAAACACTACGCAAAGCATTTCGAGACAAGAACACGAGACTATAGGTATTCTGTTGTGCTTGCTGCAGACAACGCGAAGCATCTTTTATGTTCCACGTCGGGCTTTGAAATTTTGTAAGGTTAGAATAGGCTCCGTAACATGAACTGTACACTAGTATATGAAAGCTTGCTAGCAAAGCCCATTTGGTTGCTAGTGAGACCCCAACGCAAAGTAGAATGAAAGGATCAATCGGGAACAGCACCGTGGTATGATCATGTTATAGGATCCCGTGGTGTCTCAAGGCTCTGGCAAGGAAGACCTGTCACAGCTTTGGATGCTCAGACGCTCAAGAAACCTCTGAAATGCAAATCTGGCATGGTTCCTACTCCGCTCGAGCGAACATCCTGGACGGCCCTTAGGTATTTCAAGGCACATCATCGCCATGATAGAACCGGTTCACTCCCCGCTCGCTCCCACCCATACGGAGTCATGCACTTATGCATGCGTTAAAGAATCTTTCTGCTTTTGTCCTCTAACACATTTTGTCCAGTTTAGCCGCTCTCTTAATTGGCCAAGTGAAGTTTCTGGCGCCCTAAGTCTACCAACTCTTTTGTACAAGGATCTCAAAGGCACAACTATCTTTCTCCCCTTAACATGTACCCGGGTAAAGATATTGGCGGGGTGATTACAGTCCCGCCACCGATTGGATCTCAAGACTATTCTGAGAAGCACTCGATCTCTTCGCAGAGCGATGAAAGTCGGCCTGAGAGTGCACATGAGGATGCGGACAAGGAAGTTCAAATCAAAGGTGCTGAGGACATCGTCACTAGAGTGCTCCATGCGGATGACGACTCTTCACTGAACGCTTTGACATTCCGCATGTGGTTTATTGGTCAGTATATATTGTCAGCGCGACTACGCTCCCGAATCTTACTGATTTCGATATTAGGGGTCGGACTGGGAATATTCGGTGCCATCATGGAAACGATCTACTTCTTCAGGCCGGTGACGCTGGATGTCTCCAATATCTTCCTAGCATTGTCAGCTTACATGCTTGGGACCCTTATGGAAAAATGCATTCCCAATTCCGGGCTTATCGGCCGCTGGTTCAACCCTCATCCATTCAAT
Organism: Macrophomina pseudophaseolina; assembly: GCA_022204955.1. Lineage (NCBI taxonomy): Eukaryota > Fungi > Ascomycota > Dothideomycetes > Botryosphaeriales > Botryosphaeriaceae > Macrophomina > Macrophomina pseudophaseolina. Next base: position 22,344 of record JAJJID010000304.1, on the reverse strand, counting down.
TCGAAAGAGCATGCAGCAATTGTCGTCGTTGCGTCGTCGTCAGCGCAGGTCGCTCTCGCCGTGGAGGTGATTGCTGTCCAGAGGCTTTTCTACGACACAGCACCTAGCCCACTTCTGTCAATTCTTATTGTTTTCTCCTCCCAATGCCTCGGTTACGGCTTTGCCGGACTCTTTCGGCAAGCTCTGGTATATCCAACAAAGGTGTTCTGGCCGAGCTTATTGCCAATGAATTCTTTACTTGAGACGCTCCACCGAGAGCGAAAAGAGACAAAATCGCGTCTTTCTTTTTTCTATTGGGTATTCGCGGGCATCTTCGTTTGGGAAGTGTTCCCGGAATACATTATGCCACTTTTGACGGGAGTTAGTATGTTCTGCTTAGCGAATCCGAACAGTTTGGTCTTTACCACCATCTTCGGGGGTTCGAACGGCAATGAAGGCCTTGGCGTGTTGTCATTAGGCCTTGACTGGCAATTCATTTCAAGCAAGCCATTATGGTATCCTCTCGAAACCCTGACTAATAACCTGATCGGTTATGTCGCCTGCATCTTCCTTTTCGTCGGCGTCTACTACGGGAACGTCTGGAGAGCGCAAGACTTCCCTTTCCTCTCCCAGCTCCTGTTTTCAGAAAATTCCACGAGCTCTAACTACATTACCTACAACCAAACCGCGATACTTAATCAGCAAAACGTCCTACAACAAGAAGCGCTGAAGACTCAAGGGATTCCGTATTTTTCTGGGACGTATGCAACATTCCTCCTTACCAACAATTTGGCCATTACGTCAACAATTACGCACCTCCTCCTCTGGAATTGGGAGGATATGAAGACCGGGTACTCGTCCTTCTCTCCTAAAAATATGCGGAAAACTCTTCTCCCCTGGGTCTTGGAGCCTGAAGTTCTGGAAAAATGAAGCAAATTGCGATGCACATCATGATGAGGAGACGGATCCACACTATCGGCTTATGCGTATCTACAAAGAATGCCCTACCTGGTGGTACGTTGCGATCCTGGCTGTCTCCGTCATGACTGGTCTTGCATGTATCTACGCTACGCGATCAACCCTTCCATGGTACGGCTTCCTTACTAGCATCGCTGTCGCTGGGATATTTATTCTCTTCTTCGGCGCGCAAACGGCACTCACAGGCTTTCAAGGAAACGTACAGCCTATCGTGCAAATGCTTGGGGGCTATCTGCACGCAGGTCGGCCGCTTGCCAACATGTACTTCACGCTTTTTGGATCCAACTCGGTCATTCAAGGCATTAGTCTCTTGCAGGATCTGAAGTTCGGGCAGTATGCGAAGATTCCGCCACGCTTGACCTTTGCTGCGCAAATCGTTGGGACATTAGTTGGATCAATTGCCAATTATTTCATAATGGTCCAGATCACGACTAATCAGCGGGATATCCTGCTTTCGATTCAAGGGACCAACGTATGGTCTGGGCAGAATATCCAGCAATTCAATTCCCAGGTGCGGACCTCCTCCTCCTTTCCTCGTTTGCAGATCCTTAAACAGCAACTAATCAGCGAGTCACAAGTCCATTGCGTGGGGTGTCCTCGCCAAAGAAATGTTCTCTCCCGGCTCCCGCTACGCACTAGTCCCGCTTGGACTTCTTCTCGGCTTCGTCGCTCCTGTCCCCTTTTACTTGCTACACCAGCTCTTCCCCAATTATGCTGTGTTTTCATATATTAACACGCCCATTATACTAGCATATGCAGGATCCCTCAGCGTCGGTATATCTAGTTCTATGCTTTCGTATTTCTTAATTGGCTTCGCTAGCCAATTCTGGTTGCGCCGCTATAAACAAGACTGGTTCGTAGAGTATAACTATATATTGGCAGCAGCGCTAGACGGGGGAACGCAGGTCTTAATTTTCCTACCCACGTTCACGGTTTTCGGTGGTGGCGGACCCGAAATTAAGTTCCCAAAATATTGGGGGAACAATGCGGATGGAAATTTTGATCACTGTATGAGAGACCCGGGGAGTTCCGGGAACATAAGCGGGCCTGTGGATATTAATTGATATTCCTTCAGGAAAAGTAATCACAAAATCTACAGAAATTGTTGCGGATGCTGAAACAACTGTCGAACAACGACTTCTTGGCATTCGTCGGCTTTGCCTTGACGCAGTTAATTCCCTTCAATCAGCAGAGGGTATATGGTTGGAACTACGGACCCAAGAGCCTTTTTGCCGCTCATTTGAACCGTTGCTAGATAGCTTTGGGATTAATGGTGACGTATCGTGCTGACGACTGGGCTCCTCAAATTTTATGCTGGCCCGCGAACGTTGCGGGCCTGGATTTTGCCGCTTTCTATGAGTTTCCTCGGCGCTGTACTGACCCTTTGCACTTTCGGGCACTGGCGCCCGTATTTCCGCAGCACTCCAGGACGGTCGTGGTCCGTAACGTTCCAACCCTCTGTCCTTTTGTCAAAGTGTTCCGGGCATCGCTCGTTCCTCTCGCGCCCGGTGCATTCTCATCATCCGTTCATGATTACCCTTTTTGCAATTATAAGTCCTGTGCGCCTCTCTTAATGGGATCGTTACGGCTTTAGCGTCTGTCCGCACCTTTCTGACGAGCTACACCGGCACCGCGCCTCCGGACTGGCGTCTGTCTAACCGCGCGTGGGGCTTGCGCGATGAGTTGTTCAGCCACTTCTATTGTCACATCAGACGTCGCGGAAAAGCTAAGCCTAAGAGAATTGCTTAGTTGATAGAACTATGTGCTGGATTCCTGCCCTACTCATTAGTCAGTAGAATAGGCGGACTTCGAGGACTCCTCCTTCCCAACATCATCCCGTGCGTTCGCAACCAACTCGTCGCACATGCCACAGCAACCGGCGACTTCTGGCTCTTCCTGCTCGGATTGATGATGCATGGCACTTATCAAAAGTGCTCGGAAACTTGGACGATGTCCATCAATGCGGGCGTAAGCGGAGCAGCCTTCATAGCTCTCCAACTAGTGTCCCCATCCAAGCGGATAACGGAAAACCGGCTCATGGAGTCCCTATTGAAAGGGCATTATACTTGCTACTGACGAAAGGCCTGACAGTGCTCTCACGATGTGACCTTTCTCCAAGAAGAGCGTCCCTTAATGGGCTCCCGCTTGGTCCAGAATCTGGAAAATTACGCCTTGCCGGCGTCACGTCAAGCGCCAGGCGCGAGCTGTCTTCCCATGCAAATTACTCACTGATTGGCCGCAGTGTAATGGTATTAGACGGACTATTCATCGATAATGCATCATCAGTTCACATGCCGTTCACGACGCGCCATGCTGGACGCGAAAATGCCTATCTAGAAGGGGCCACTGCATTCGCGCACAGTGGCTGTAATGCACACGACGACGGGGATAGCAACAATGCCCCCCTCTACACTCAACGCGTCCTTGGGCACGATGACACAAGTGCCGGGACACTATGATCAGCACACAGATGAAGGACAGTGGCGTCTCGATGAAAGGATCTGCTTTTTAAGAGATGTGGCCGGAGACGGATCACCGCTCCCAATCGATATCTCTAAGGAGTGTAAGGGGCATATAACCTAAGGGCGTTTGTAGACTTCGTCATTGAACGTGCTGCATATTCCAGCCCTTTCATTATCGTTCGAGGTTATGTGGGCACAGGATCGGAATACATGACAATCGGAAACCAGGATTCGATTCTGCGCGGACTCGGTGTCCCTTTCACACTGCGTCCGGTCTCTGAAGGCCACTACCAGCTGGCCAGCGAAGCGTACGCAACTGGGATCATGTTCGGCGAGTACATGCGGGAGCCGAGGGGGTGGGTGAAGGTGGAGTTTTTCTGAGCACTGGGATATGTCAGTTCGTGTAAGGCGTCTTGCGAGAGTGGAAGGCTCCTGGCGGCAGAATGCGGTTGTGTTGTTTCTCTTCAACTTTCGGTTACCGTGTCCGTTTCCGTTTTTGTTTTCTTCCATGGTAATGGTTCATCGATGAATGAATCCTGAACCTGGTGTCCAGGTGTACGTTCACTGCACTATATCTTCCACGAGCCCGCCGTCCTGATGCTTGTACGTTCTTCTACCCGAAGCCACCTCCTCTACTGGACGTGCTATCAAGCCTTGATCAGAGGCGTGCAGGCGTCGATGGAAGAAGCTACACTTTTCTCCCAATATGAATTCTAGCAGTAGTGCTGACGTTCGCGTGTGCGTGGCAGCAAAAGGAGACTTTGGCGTGCGAAAAATGGTACGAGTATGTGCATTGGTTGACTCGAGTTGTGAAGAGATGGGACGGAACGGAGGTTCGCACATGAGACCGTAAGCCTTGCGGCGGATTTGAAGACTTTTTTTTTTGGCGAGGATGCCGTCGGGGAGGGGGATTTCTGGGCGGGGAGTGGAGGATGGATATTGGTCTAGGCGGCGATGTCGTGAGGAGTATGTTTGGGGTGGAGAGAAGACTGCTGGCCTCCAATTCGGTGCGTCCCTTTGGTATCTAGCGAGACAAAAGTTATCTTCGCTTAGGTTCGTCCGCTTGACTCGACTTTCAATGCGAGCCTCGTGCTGTTTCACTGTGCTTCGTCGTCGATCGCCGGCGTGCTTGCTTTTACTTTCGGCCACAAGGACCACGTGCGTAAAAGCAAGAACAGGAGAGAAAAAAGGAATGTTCCGTAAAACGCAGCACGAGGATCACGGAAAAGAAGGGTCCATCACTTGGTCTGCACTTTCGTTCTCCAGAGACATGCAGAAGCTCGACAGCGTACAACAGATGCTATACATACGCGCTCAGCTCACCGACGGAGAGATCCACCTTTCTCCTTCCCTTACGGTACCTTGCATATTCGGGGAGTGGTTCCGAGAGTGCATATGTAGATATTGCAGCTGCAGTGGCATGTCGCTGTGATATTGCCGATTCCAGGTAGGGATCAACACTTCGGACTTGCAAATTTCCCCGGATGATCGGACGAGAGGTGTGCGGCCATCAGTCGGTCGATGGGGGCGAAGGTAGTCGGGCGGCCCGTCGAGGCACGCGAGGAGCGCCTCGTCTCGCTACCGCTGCTCCTTCAAAACGCATTGAGCAAGAAGACGGTGAATACCGAGCGCGAAGAGTGTTGGCACGCGATGCATCGAACGTACGACGGAAGGAGTCGAGAGGGAACGTCGACAGAGAGATTCCGGTGGCGGGAACGAGCGTGACACATAACGGGCATCGAGAGAGCGACAAAACAATTGAGCGGCACGTGGCGCATGCCCGTACATATGGATGGTGCGGCGTGGCGCTTGCGGTTCTCTCGCCTACACGCGGCGTTGGATGCCCCGGCTCGTCAATCCAGTATGGCACCAGCGCCTCCGGGGCCAGATGAACGTGGGAAAAGCTTTCGCTCGGCGCCGCACCCGAAGAGAGGCGTCCGATTGTACTGGGGGTTGGCGGGATTGAGGGCCGACGTTCCTGTAGGAGAGTTTGTCGCGCTCGAGGTCGCGCGTCTATTGGCGGGTCTCATTGGGGGAGAGGAGGTACCTCCCGATGGTTGGGCGATTCTTGGGGCGAAGGATTGGGTAGGTGGTTGAGGATAGGTCATGCATTTTTGATTGTTGCGGTCCTTGACTTCGCGCCTTCTGTGCCGCCGCTGTTTCGCGGAGCTCGGGGACTGCATGAATCAACGTGACTAAGCTGCGCATGCAATACGGAAGCAGTCCAGGTACAAGGCAGTGGGGCTCTGGGTGGGTGAAACGCTTGCACCGACACTTTGCGTGGAAGCCCATGCTGCGCGCACAGGAACACAAACAGGCGCACAGCAGTCATTCCGATCCTGCTGGCGATCAGGGCGAACAGCTGGATGCGGCACGAGGCCCCGAGGGCCAGCGCCGCCCCGACGAGACGGCTGGGCTGGACGGCGGCCGTGGTCTGGAGAGGCGTTTAGGTGTTGGAGTGCTCCCGTTGGCGGGCAAATTGGCCACGGAGGATTCCCTCGTTCTGGTCCGGTTCGACTGCATACCCGACGTGTCACAGGCGCCCCGTGGGGAAGGGCAGCGGGCACTGCACAGCGCTGGGACCTCGTGCGCGGTCGGCTTCCCGAGCCGCCTGGGGCTGGGCGCGGGTGCTTGACTCGACAAGATTCAAGCTGCGTCGCGGAGCAAGGGGGGCCGGTGCGCGAAGGTTCTAGCGAGCGAGGTTAGCCTGCGGTGCGGCGCGCGGGGGTTCCTGGGGGCAGGCGCAATGCTGTTGGTGAAGGCGTGGAGGAGAGGGGCGGGCGATGGGCCGGACGAGAGAATTAGTCGGGGACTGGAGCTCCGGCCGGCTGTTTTGAGCGAAGCTGACCCCAGAACCGGGGAGTTCCCGCGGCGTGGGGATTTGCGGCAGGGGGCGCGGGCGAGTCCATGATGCGCAGGCAGACTCGTGTTGCCGGACGCTGGCGCTCCGCGTTGCTCGCAGCAAAGGGCCGCCCTCGTTCCCTCCGCCGCGCCGCCGCCTCACCACTCGCCCTCTGCCGCCGGCCAGCGGCTCCTGCGGCCACGACAATGCCAACAACACGCCTGGCGCGACAGCCCGCCGCCTGCTGCGCCTGCAGTCCGCCTCGCCGCGTGCACCATTTACCCGCCATGGCTGTTCGGAGGCCCGTCTCACCCTGTCCGGGCCCCAGCCCTTGCCGGGAGAGCGCAGTGTCACGGCAGCTCTCAGGCTCTGCCCAGACCTACCATCCATGGCCAATCCGGCTAGCCCTCCATCGCCCAACTCCATCAAAACGTGCCCGCCCCCGGTCGCCCACGCCACAGAAAACGTCGCCGGGTCGTGAGCTGACCTGCAGCCCACCACCCAGTCTTGGCGCCTCCATGCGACCACCTTATTATACATATATCCCCTCTGCGGTCCCCCGATCCCAGCTCTGCACCCACTAGCCCCGACCCGACCCACGCCCACCCGCAATGGATACCAAGGACGTCGCTGTGCATCGCGAGCAGTCGGTGAGTCTCGGGCTCCGCCGCCGCCGCCGCCGCCGCTCCTCATGCCCCTGCTAACCACTGCCCTCTAGCTCGACGAGAAGGCCGGCATCACCGCCGTCAAGGAAATCAAGGGCAATGAGGCCTTCAACGAGGCCATGCTCAAGGAGCCCCCTAGCCCGTTCAACAAGAACAGCATCATCCTCTACTTCTGCTGCTTGGTCGGCTTCTGCTGCTCCACCATGAACGGCTACGACGGCTCGCTGTTGAACGGTCTGCTGGCCAGCGACGACTTCAAGGCCTTCTTCGGCGGCAGCGAGGACGGCATCTGGGCCGGCATCGTCACTGCCATGTACCAGATCGGCTCTGTCGTGGCCCTCCCCTTCGTCGGTCCCTGCATCGACAAGTTCGGCCGCAAGGGCGGCATGTTCATTGGCTCCCTGACCATTGTTGTTGGCGCCATCATCAATGCCACCACCTACTACACCGCCAGCATCGGCCAGTTCGAGGCCGGCCGCTTCGTCCTGGGTTTCGGTGTCTCCATCGCCACTGCCGCCGGCCCCATGTATGTCGTCGAGGTCACTCACCCGGCTCACCGCGGAGGTAAGGCTCTCAGCAGTCCCCCGATCCCGACCCGCAGCTGACCATGTTCTAGTCATGACCGCTCTGTACAACACCTTCTGGTTCACCGGTTCCATCCTCGCTGCCGGCGCTGTTCGCGGCTCCCTCGATGACAAGGCTGCCCACTCCTGGGTCATCCCCGTCTGGCTCCAGATCCTCTTCGCTGGCATTGTCGTTCTCTTCGTGTGGTTCTTGCCCGAGTCGCCCCGTTGGCTGTACGTCAACAACAAGCGCGACGAGTGCCGTCGCATCCTCACAAAGTACCACGGCAACGGCAACGAGAACAGCGTCTGGGTTAGCCTCCAGCTGCGCGAGTACGAGGAGTACCTCGAGATGGACGGCTCTGACAAGAGGTGGTGGGATTACCGTGCTCTGTTCAGGGACCGTGCTTCCAGGTACCGTATTGCCTGCAACATTGTCATCTCCATCTTTGGCCAGTGGGCTGGTAATGGTATGTTCTCCGCGCCGCTTGCTTCCCCGCTCTTTCTAATCCTCTCGTAGCCGTCCTGTCCTACTACATGGCCTCCCTTCTCACCTCTGCCGGCTACAAAACCGAGGTCAGCAAGGCCAACATCAACTTGTTCTACTCTTGCGAGCAGTTCATCATCGCCATCTGTGGTGCTCTTTGCGTCGACAAGCTCGGCCGCCGTCCTCTTCTCCTCTTTTCCATGATTGGATGCTCCATGGTCTGGGTCGGAATGACCATCGCTACCTCTCAGTTCGACAAGACCGAGAGCCCCGCCGCGTCCAAGGCTGCCACTGCCATGATCTTCCTCTTCGGCGCCGTCTTCTCTTTCGGTATCACGCCTCTCCAGGCACTGTACCCCGTCGAAGTCCTCAGCTTCGAAATGCGTGCCAAGGGAATGGCCTTTTCCAGTTTCTCTCTCAATGCTGGTAAGCATCCTTGCTCGCTCTCTTCCTTCTTCTCTCCCCTCTCTCCCCCGAGCTACCGAGCTGACAAAATTCTGCACAGCCATGCTTCTCAACCAATTCGCCTGGCCTGTTTCCATGGAAAAGATTGGCTGGCGCACCTACATCATCTTCACCATCTGGGACGCCATCCAGGCCGTCATCATCTATTTCTTCATCCCCGAGACCAAGAACCGCACCCTCGAGGAGCTGGACGACATCTTCCACCAGAAGAACCCCACCAAGGCCTCTCTGCAGAAGCGCAAGGTCGCCCTGGATGAGCACGCCAACGTCCTCAAGGTCGAGCCCGTCGATAGCGAGAGCTTGTAGATTCGGGCCTTGGCATGAGATGGTGCGTGTGAGGGTTGCTGCTGTGTTTTTCCAGACTTTTTGACGACGACGACGACGACGACGACGACGACGACGATGATGATGATGGGCGGGTCGCGCATTTTATGATATGAAATTTTTTTTATTAATGAGCGTCGGGCGGTCGAAATCTTGTTGGCTGTGATATGCGTAGAAAAGATTCTGTGCGCAGGAGGGCGTAGTTTATATATCCAAACGATAGGTTCTTATTCTTTCTGGCAACGTGCTTTTTCCGCTCTTCTCACCCTTGTCACCGTGCTGCTGCCGTTCATTTTTCTTAGCTGCTGCTCTCCGATGACTATCATCCTCTCCGACGTGCTCCCGTCACTACTGCCTCGGGAGATAAGCGTCATCCTCTTGGCCGTGCTTCGAAGCCGCCGCTGTCTTCTGCAGAGCCTACGATTCCTCGCCAGCTTCGGATTTTTTTTTTTTATTAGCTTTGTTGGGGCGGTAACTTTTTCCTGTTTTGGCTGCATCTGAGGCGTGGCCGCGGACGAAGACTTTGGCACCCTCCGTGATTCCAGCACCGTTCATTCCCGCCATGTCTCACGAACGCCGCCACCCTCGCGTGCCAAAGGTGAGTCATGACGTTTGCTTGAACACGAAGGGGCGGGGCGGATGCACGCGCGCTCAAGGGTCGCCGTCAGTGCGGTTACACCCAGGTACCACGACGTTCGCCAGAGCGGCAAGGAGGAAAAAGGAAAACGTAAATGATATTTTCTCTGGTGTTGCACCGACGGTCTCTTGCATGACTCATGCGCTAGGGCTCGCTTGGCTTCACGCGTGGCCCCGCTCCCGCCCCGCCACGTGCGCACACTCCAAAAAAGGGGCTGACCGTCTGCACAACCAACTATTTGCACGCCGGAAAATAACACATCGACAGAATTCAGCGTTCACTGTTTTTAGTACGTTATATAATTAGGCTTTACCGTATCACATTCCAACAATCGGCACAGTGCCAGAGTGGTTAATGGGTGAGACTCGAATCGGCATTTCCCAATGTCTGACCATATCGTAATCTCATGGCCGAGGCCGCGCAGGTTCAAGTCCTGTCTGTGTCGTGATCTTTTTGAGCTCTTTTTGGGTTCCTTTTGGGCTCTTTTTGGACCTGTTCTGTCGCATACTTTTTGAGTGTTTATCTGTCTCTTTTCTTCTTGTTGTGGAGGAATGGAAGCGAAGAAAGAATTCAGCGACGGCACAAGAGATATTCCCTATTGACTGACTCACGAATGCTCAAGGGGTACGTGGATGTTACCAGTGGCCGACAGTCTGAATGTGGGTGTGGAGTGAAGTCATATGATGATCAGGCGTGGCCCGCAAGCGAGTCGACGGCTCTTTGCAGGCGGCTCGCGTGAGCCTTGCACTGGGGCTGGCAGCAGGCTCGCCAGAAGCCTTACAATAATAGGGTTCTCACACACAGCGGAAATAAGTAGATACGGTTTCACAGCAAGTCGCTGTTATCGGGAAGCACGCTCCGCACAAGAGCGTCTGGTGAGCCAAAGCGCGAAGGAAGCCAGAAACGTGTGTAAGGCCAGAAGGAGCAGTAGAAGGGTCCAAAACTTGTCCATTACAAGCCAGTCTCCGTAGGCAACCAAGTAAAAAATAGAAACCAAGTAACCGTAACCAAAGAGGACTACTCCCACACACCCCGTGAGTGTACCGCGAAGTAGCCAGAAGAACGTACACCAAACCGATGCTGTATTTTGGTGCGGAATCGGTGAGGGTTGGTTAGTGGCTCCTCTTCTTGTCCGTGTTTATGTTCACGTTGCCGTGGTGTTAAACCTCCTTGTGGATGAGAGCCTTCCTCTGATTCGCCAATCGGGGCTCCCTCCCGCGACTCAACGGGCCTGCCTACTTTCTGCCCTGCAGCATCGCTTAATTTCTTCTGTGGCATCGGGCTGGCCTCGTTCGCAAGTAACTCTCGACGTTGTTACATTTGCTGCAGAACTTCCGCGTATGAAGCTTCATTGGTATCTTATCTGTATTCCGCTGGACAGTCTTGCTTGTGTTAATAATTGGTGGGGAAGCAAGACGTGTGACTATTTCAGCAAGTCTAGCTCCTGGGGAAGCTTCATCAGGGTTGTCGCGAATGCGCGTGCCTTATCCCTCGCAAGGTCGTCGCCGAGTACGGTTTCCGCGCGTATGGGTCCTATTACCCGGATGTACGGCGGTTAGGTATCCTGCCAGGCTTCTTTGTACGTGTCTGACGTCGAGTATTGCCCACCAGTGGAGGTCGTAAGCCAATTCTGTCCACACGAATGGAACAAAGTCTTCGCGATTACAGACGCTGTCAACAGGGTTCAGTAAGCCTAGACGGTAATACTAGAGGATGGAGAAGATTGACTGCGCGACTTTCTTGCAGAGCGAAGGTGGAGTGCGGATGTTGTCGACGTTCTTTAAGTATTTGATGATCTCGCCGACGAGTGCGCGTTCCTTAAAAAGGCGCCGGTGATCGCTATCGTGTTACGGCACAGCCTTCACAGGGTTAGGAAACTGCAGAGTAGGAAGGCAAGCGGGGAGCGCAGCCGCGGTACGAAAGGGACCCACAACGGAACACGTGGCTCACGTGACGCTAAGAGATTAATCTATTTGATCTCGCATGCCTCAGGCATCAAGGGATAGATTAACCAGATTAAAGACACCCTTAATCTATTAGAAACCTAACCCCTACCTAGATTAAAAATAGATTAATACTAGATTAAAAACTTTTTCTATATATATATAAACTATACTTCTTAGATAGCTTTAACCTTTATAGTTAACTTTAATAATAATTTAATATATTATTAGTAATATAGTCTTTATATATAGTACTTAGTCTTATTATGTATTAATTTACTCTTACTCTCTTCTTATATCTACTTAAAAAAACTTCTTAATAGGTTTTCTCTTTTTTTAGTATTTAGATTCTTAGAGATAAAGGCCCACTTATTATACTTTAACTACTATTCTTATAAGAAGAGAAAGGCTCTAAGATTAAGTCTTATTAAGTAAAATATTACCTTCTAACGAGTTTAGAAAATAATAATAGTACTAGGCTCTTAAATAAATATTAATTCTATAAAGAATTAGAACTAAGATATCTAAGAATAGACTTAGCCCACGAAGCCTACTAGAGAAGAGCTTATATATATTATAGTCTAGAAGCCTAGTAATAGAGAAGCCTTAGAAGAATTCTTAGTAGTTATATAATATTTCTTTTCTTATATATTTAAGTTAATTTTTTTTTTCTCTTTTTTTTCTTCTTTTCTTAAGTTCTAGCTTTTTATATATATAACGACGGCCTCTTCTACTAGGCTTTAGAATCGCCTAGTAGAATTAGGTAACGGTAGGGTTTACTTTAAAGAATAAGAGAGGAGTAAAGAATTAGAATAATAGATAGTAATTATATAATAGATTAGAGCGCGGTACGCGTTAGGCTTATTATCTCTAATAAGTCTATATTAGAATCTTAAGTTAACTATAAAGGTTAAAGTACTACCTAATAAGTATATCTATATACTATAGAAGAGTTATAATAATCTAGATTAATATAGCTAGATTAAAGTAGCTAGATTAATAGTATTAGATTAGTATTCTTAGATTAAATTAATTCTAGTAGGCTCTTATAGAGTCTATATAACTTAGGCGCTAACGCCTACTTCTTAGAATTCGACTTTTAACTTTCTTTTATAAATAATAGTAATATCTACCTTATTTATTATTATATAACGTACCTCTCTACTAGTTTTTTAGATTCTACCTGCGACCCTTACTAAGAAAGTATTATACCGCTAGACTATAGTTTCTTATAATTATAGCTTTAGTCTTTTTATACGAAATCTATTTTCTTAAAAAAGTTCTTTTTCTATGGGATTCTATCGCACCGTTTACTTTCTAACTAAGCTCTTTAAGCGTTATTTTTCTATAGTTAGTATTTTTCTATAGGATTTCCTTCTATAAGGGTTTCTATTTCTTAAGAAATATTTACCTGTGTGGGACTAACGCCCGTAGGGTTCGTAATAATACGTAGTATAATAAATCTTTTAGTAATTATTCTAAGATTAAGCCTTAATATTAGCTAGAACTTTAATACCTAAGAAACTTATTAAATATAGAATTATTAGATACTAAGTATTAAAAATAGTTATATACTAATCTTATAAAATTACTAAATAATAAAGATAATTATATACTAGTCTTACGGAATTATTAAAAGATAAAGATAGTTATATACTAATTTTATTAAAATTATTAGAATTACTAGAATTACTAGAATTACTAGAATTACTAGAATTACTAAAATTACTAGAACTATTAAAATAGATACTTAAGAATAAGTATAAGAGTAGTAGACTTAGAAGTAGTACCCTTACGAGTCTTAGAAGATAATATAGTTAATATAATAAATAATATCTTAAATTACCTTCTTAATACGTAAGGTAGATTAGCTAGAGAAAGATAAAATAATTAGTATTAGAGAGTTATTAGAAGATAAGCCCCGAAACCCTAGTTAACTAATATAAGAATAAGATTATATAATCTTATATTAGTAAGATAATTCTACTAAGAACCTTAGCCCTCTTACTAAATTTTTAGATAATAGAGACGAGCTAGAACCCTAGATCTTCTAAGTATAGGTAAAGCTCCTAGTAGACTATACTAGTTATACTAAAGCTACGAAATTCTTTATACTCTATAACCGGCTTAGGGGCGAGGTAGCATATTAGCTATAGCCGTAGATATAGGCTAGTATTAATATAAGTAGTATAACTATTTAGTACTTATTAGATTAGCTACGCTTATCTTTTAGCGACCCTTATATATAAGAGAAGGCTTAGTATAAGCTATATAAGCTACGCTAGACTAATAAGCTCTTTATAGAATACTTTACTAAATTCTATAAGCTTATACTAGAAGTAGAAGGTACTAACTAGCCGAACAAAATCCTTAAGGCCTACCTAGAGATAGGGCTTAGTTAAGAGCTATAATAAAGTATAATCGGCCTTAAAAGTATAAGCTAGTTCTTTAAGAATTACTATACTAAGTTAAAGTATATTAGTAACTAGCTAGAAGCGTTTAACCTATATAATACTAGAAAGAAAGCCTAGTAAGACTAGTAGAAAAACTATTAGCGTAGTTAAAATAAAATTAGCTTAGTAGAATCTACTAGTAGATAGCTAGGACCTAGGTAGCTAAAACTAATATCGCCCTAATATAATAATATAGACTAGGAGCCTACTAGATTAGTAAAAGTAGCCTAGGGGTGCCGTACTAAATAGATAGATACCTAAGAAATATAGAAGTATAGAGAAGAGAACCGCTACTACTACTATAATAACTTTATATACTATATTAGTTAATACTCCTAGTGGCTACTACGGAGGCCCGAGCGTATAGTAAGGCTAGCCTAATAAGAAGAGTCTAAGGGACTAAAGCTAGAGAAGATAGAAGATTATAATACCTTTCTATAGTATTTAGAAAATAAGTAGCTCCTACTAAAAAATATAGATAAGAGCTAATAGAGAAGAAAAAGCAGGTAATATAAGTTAACTAGTAAAGATAGTAATCTAAATTAAAATAGAATTTACTTTTTACTTTAGTCTTAGTTAATAAAGAGTCTTTTAGTAAAGCTCTTACTAATACTAACTATAAATACTACGCTATAATAAGCTATAAGTTTACTAAATATTATAAACTTCCGTATATCTAAATACCCTTAAGAATACTAGATGGCTTAATACCTACAAAATAGTAAATTATAGAAGTAACCTAGGTAGAAGTCTATATTAGTAGCTATAATTAAAAATAAATATTCTTTTATATTATTCTAAGGCTTACTAACTATGATATTATGCTAGGTAACCCCTAGATAGTATAAGAAAAGATAATACTAGACTAAAGCGAACGAATAATTACTTTTAAGAATACTAGCTTAGTAGTTAAATAAGATACTAATCTATCTAAGCCCTAAGAAATACTAATTAGAGTATATACATTCCGCTTCTTATACTAGTAATATAAGAAGAAAGGATACTAAATCTTTACTATAAGCCTTACTAATATTAATAAGGCCCTAGAAGAGAAGACTCTAGTTAATGTTAAGACTAATTTATTATACTAGATTTATTAGAAATAATACCTCCTATTCGAGAAAAAAGAAGCTAAAAAATTACTATCTAATTAGCCTAGTATTAATTACTATATTAAATTAGAAAAGAATACTAATAGATAAATACTAGAACTACTATAGAAACCTCTATATAATATATCTTATAATAAACTTCTAGTACTTTAAAAAACGCTAAATAATTATCTTAATAAAGACTTTATTTAAGTTAGTAACTCGCCCGCTACCGCCCCTATCCTCTTTATAAAGAAACTAGAAGGGGGGTTTTATTTTTACTATAATTACTAAGCCTTAAATTAAATTACTAGAAAGGATTATTATCCGTTACTACTTATTTAGAAGATACTTAATTGGATTAGTAAGACTAAATAGTTTACTAAGCTTAATATTACTACCGCCTTCTATAAAATACGGATTAAGAAAGGTAACGAATAGCTTACTATATTTAAAACTTAATTTAGACTATTTAAATAGCTTATTACCTCGTTTAGATTAGCTAATATACTAAGTACCTTCTAGTGGTATATTAACTAGATGTTAAGGAATTTCTTAGATAATTTTATCTTAGCCTATATAGATAATATTCTAATCTTTATAGATAGTTCTCGCTAGGATTACCGCGAGAAGATTAATAAGATACTAGCTAAATTAGATACTATAGAGCTCTAGCTTAATCTTAAGAAATATAAATTTAAAGTCTAGTTAACGAAGTACCTTAGTTATATAATTAAGGTAGATAAAGATATTTAAATAGACCTAGAGAAGGTTTAAGTAATTTAAGAATAGACGATATTAACTATAATTAAGGGGGTATAAGGCTTTCTTAGATTTACTAATTTTTATAAATAATTTATTAAGGGATTTTCTAATCTAATGTACCTTCTAGTTACGCTTACTAAGAAAGGTACGATTTTTTAATAAGATAGATTCTCTACTAAGCTAAATTTAGAATAATTACTAGCCACTGCCTATCTAAGTAGATAGTTAAAATAAATAGGTAGTAGAAGCGATTCTAGGCGAATAAATAGCTAAGAAGCTAGAATAATAGCGGCGCTAGCTATAATATTAAGTTAAATAGAAAGATTATATAAGGTCTATATAGAAGCCCGTAACCGCTCTAAAGAATATAATAGTACTAGATACCTATCTAGAGAAAAAAAAAAGAAAAGATAAGCGGTTTAGCTCGGTTAAAGCTAGGCTCGATCTAGGTAATATTAATTCTTCCTATTAATCTATAGTAAATAGCCTATTAGAGCCGGCCCCTATAGAATAGCTATTTATTAGAGTAACTTAGTACTAGGTTACCTAGTCGGGTATTATAGACTACTAGACGAAATTTACTAGTACTAGATAATTCTCTTTCTATTAACTAATAGACCCTTAATTCGATAACTAGCTAATATAATTCTATAGTTCTAGTTAACTCTAAGATATTACTACCTTAACGCGATCGTATATAATATATATATTACCGGTTAGCTAAGTTTCTAACTACGCTATATAGCTATTATTAAATATTAGAGTTACTGTTTTACCTTATATACCCCTAAAATAGCTAAAAATGACTACCCCAACTAGGAATTAAACCTAGGATACTAAGAAAAAAAGGGGGAGTAATATTATAGTCTAGAAGTCTAGTAATAGAGAAGCCTTAAAAGAATTCTTAGTAGTTATATAACGTTTCTTTTTTTATATATTTAAGTTAATCTTTTTTTTTTCTTTTTCTTCTTTTTTTCTTAAGTTCTAGCTTCTTATATATAGCATAATAAACCTTTTAGCGATTATTCTAAGGTTAAGCCTTAATAAATCTCTTTTAAAGAATAGGGCTATATAATAACTTTATTAGTCTTCTACTAGTTTAAAAGCTAATAATAATAAAGTAGCTAAGAGAAAAGATTTTCTTCTTAGCCTATTTAATAATAATCTTAGTACTACTTAAAGACTAAATTTTAGCCTTATAGTAGCACTAATATATACCTAAGTTATGTTTAAAATAGACTTATATTCAGCTTAAAATAAATATTTTAGTCCTTAGGTTAAATGTTTCTAAGACTAAATATAATTAATAACTTATTATTCTTAAGTCTCCTTGGGGCTAGGACTTAGAATAATATACTCTAGGCCTTAAAATAAGTCCTAGTAGGCTTAGGTCTTTTAAAATAAACCCTTAAGGTTTAAATAAAGCCTTAAGTCTTTCGGGGATTTAAGGGGTTTCTTAATAAATTTCTTCTCTTTTAGTTTATATTAATTAGTTCTTTAATAGGTGGGAGACGCGCTATAAGGCTTATATTAACTATGCCGAGTTAATATTCTTATAATATTAATACCTATTAGTAAATGCCTATTACTAGTAGGTTCCCTAAGGATTTTATACTACTAGTAACTATATTTCTCCTAATTACTTAGATACGGCTAGGTAGGGACTATAAAGGCCACGAGCACCTATTAAAGATTAATAATAAAAGCGGTTTTCGTATTTAGTAATTATATTACTAAAGTAGAGATAATTTTCTTTAATAGAGTAGTTTCTCTCTTTTAGTCCTCTAGGCTTATAACCTATAAAGCGCTAAGGCTTAGTAGAGGATTACTAAGCTATACTAGTAGTAGTAAAGCCTAGTAAGTAGTCGGAAGAAAAGGACTCTCTATTACGAATTCTACGGACGTTAGTCCCGCACGGATAAATATTCCTTAAGAAACAGGAACCTTTACGAGAGGAAATCCCACAGGGAAACACTAACTATAGGGAAACGGCGCTTAAAGAGCTTAGTTAGAAAGTAGACGGCGCGATAGAATCCCGTAGAAGAACGACTCCCTTAAGGGAACGGTGCCCGTACGGAAAGAATAAAAAGCTATAGTTATAAGAAACTATAGTCTAGCGGTATAATACTTTCTTAGCAAGGGTCGCGGGCAGAATCTAGAAAACCGGTAGAGAGGCACGTTACACGATAATAAATAAGGTAGATATTGCTATCGTTCGTAGAAGGAAGTTAAAAGTCGGGTTCTAGAAAATAGGCTTTAGCGCCTATATTACGTAAGGTCTACATGACCTACTTATAGATTAAAAGCCTTAGCATTAATCTAACTCTTAGATTAATCTAATATTACGACTAATCTAATAGTCGTTCTAATTCCTAGATTGTTATAGCTTTCCTATAGTATATAGAATATACTCGTTAGGTAGTACTTTAACCTTTATAGTTAATTTAAGATTCTAATATAGACTTATTAAAGATAATAAGCCTAACGCGCACCGCGCCCTAACCTATTACGTAATTACTATCTATCGTTCTAATTCTTTACCCTTCTCTTATTCTTTAAGGTAAACCTATCGTTACCCGACCCTACTAGGTGATTCTAAAGCCTAGTAGAAGAGGCCGCTGTTATACTTTAACTACTATCCTTGTAAGAGAAGGTAGTTCCGAGAAAAGAAACGACTAACGAAAGATAGTATTACCTAATACTTAATGCTAACTAAGCAATATAATAAACGACGTCGATATAAATAATAATGGTCCCCTATAGCTAACTATAGCCGATCTTTTTTAGGTTATCTAAGACATGCAGGGCTAGATTGGCGAGCTACGCGGATAACTTTAGAAGTAGACTAACGAGAATACCTAGCTTTATTAATAAGTAAATAAGCTCCGTAACTAAGCTACCCCCGCTCTAGCACTAGCTCCTATTATAACTTCCCCGACGAACCTTATGTCTAGAAACGAGTCGCCGGCCTAAGTTAAGAAAACTACTACGAAGACGGCTAAACCCGACCTCTTCTACGGTAATCGAAAGAAGCTCTAAACCTTTCTATCTTAACTTAACCTTTACTTCTTCTTTAACTCTCGCGAATTCGAAAGTAAGGATCGAAAGGTTATATTCGCTACTACGTACCTACACGATACCGTAGCCTAGTGGTTCGAACCCTACCTTAGGGACCGTATAAGTAAGGAGCTAAGCTAATAGAAGAAAGATACTAGTAAGATCTTTACTAGCTATAAATACTTCGTTAACTAAATTAAGTAGAGCTTCGGCGATCTAGATAAAGTATATAAGGCACGCCGAGCCATTATAAACATCTAATAGAAAACCTTAGTAGTCGAGTATACTATTAAGTTCTAGAAGGCCGCGGCCTATCTCGACGACTAGTCGGACCGCGCCTTTATAGATTACTACTACCGAGGACTTAAGAAAAAAGTTAAGGATTAACTTATAACCTAGAACGACCCTAAAATGCTAAACGAACTTATTAAGCTAGTAATTAAGTACGATAATCGCCTCTTCGAGTAATAGACGGAGCGCTATAAAGAAAATAACTACGAAGCTAATACTTCGTGCCCTATACGCCCTAAACATACTTAAGAAGAAGGCGACGCTATAAAATTAGACGCTACTTAACAAAACGATAAGGACTATAAACGATAACCCCGACGTTAGTAGATGGAGTAAGAAATAGAACGCTTTAACTAAGAACTCTATATCTACTACGGAGATAAGTAGAACCCCCGATACCGCTACCTATAACGAAATAAACCCGGTAAGACTACCGCTAGTGCTACCTAAGAAGAAGAAGAACCCCGCTCTATATCTACTATAAGTAAAGAAGTTAACTATGTGGCTATAAGCTAGACCGCCTACTTTAACGATAACTATACTACCTACTAGAGCGATAAGTAAGTTACTAGATAGTACCCCTTCGAATCTTAATAGTTAAACCTAGCTACACGTAATAAGGAAATACTAGAAATCGAAGACCTTATTAATAATTTTCCCCTAGACTAAGAACTTGTTAATAGCAGTATAGAAGAATTCTACAAAAGTATAACCGAAAGTAAGAATAGTATATAGTTAGAAGATGCCCTAATACTATTTAATAAATAGAATACCCTCGCCAAACTAGAAGTTCTAGCCGAGAGATATAGTATTAGTAGCTATCTATAGAACGAATAGGGTAACCGTACCTAGATAATATAGATTCCGTATTAAGGAAGCCTCGCTTTAACGGTTATCTAGGAATAGCGCTAGGACACGCTTTAGAAAACTCGGATCGAATAAGACGGAAAAAGGTATAAACTCCTAGTAACTAGAAATACGACGCTTCTTATACGCTACTACTAAGGGATCTCTATACGCGAATAAGCGGACTATAACTTCCTCTAAGAACTCACGAGAATTCTCTACTAGTACGGAATGGTAACTATCTAGAACCGTATACTATAGTAGATTCCTAATAAGAAACTTAACCGTCCGACCTTTAAATACTAAGTATAAAAGGACCGGGTCTATTAGCGAAGATAGCTAAACAACGGCAACTAGATCTATTAGAAGTAAGCACACCTATAAGTTAACGAATAGGAAGACTATATACATAATAAAATCTACGGCCAATCTAGGTTAAAAAACTAGACGGCTCCCCTATTTAGGAACCCTAGAAGGGGCCGTCGGATAGGTCCCTTAACTAGGTTTTACGTACACTAAATAGCACATGCACCTTAGGAAGAGTTCTTAGAATACTAGTAACTATCTACGAACGAACCGCAATAGCTATACTCGATAGCGGAGTAGAAGGTAACTTTATTAGCTATATCTTCGCTATCTAAAATAATATTAGACTTATAGGAAAAGACTACCCCTACTTACTAAAAACGGTAGATAGATCCGCCGCCTCTTATGATAAAGGGTAGATTTAGGTCGAAATAGAACCCGTAAAGCTTACTATTAGAAAACACGTAGAGAAGATTATACTTAACGTAATCTTTATACTAGGATACGATATTATTCTAGGAATTTTATAATTTAAAACCCACGAGCTGTATATCCGATAGAAGAAAAGAATAGTTACCTTTCTAAATAAGAAATGCGCTAGACACCTAATAAACGCTAGAAGAATATTAACGGGTAAGAAAGACCCCTTAGATATCTAGAAAATCTTAATAGACGTATTAAAGCGGATAAGAAACCGAGAAGAAAAGGCGTATATAATCTTCGTTAAAATAAGCCTAGAACACGAGTAGAAAATCCTAGCTTATATAATACGGGGCCTCCGCTAGGAGGATAACGATATCCCGAAGCTAGTCGGAGGAGACTACCCCTAGAGAATCTATAGAAGATATAACCTATCTACGTATAGATAGATAGATATTATTAAATAAGGTATTTCGGCAGCCGAGGTTAACATAGACCTTAACGGAATTATAAGGCCTACTCCGAATAAGTTAGTACCTATACCGGAATTAGAAACCGTCCTATAACAGTTCTAGAATATACTAAGAATATTCTAGAAAAGAGGTAAAGAACAGCTACTAGAGTATTAGCTATAGAATTATAAGATACCCCTACTTCTAGAAACGCAGCTAGCGTTTAAGCCTATATACTCCTTATCTAAGAAAGAGGCTAAAGCGCTACGGGAATATATCGATAAGAACCTAGAATAAGATTATATCCGCCCGTCGTTATTATCGGCCGAATACCTAATCCTATTCGTACTAAAGAAAAACAGTAAGCTTCGCCTCTACGTCGACTATCGATAGCTAAACGATATTACGGTAAAAAACCGTTACCTACTACCTCGCATCGACGAACTATAGAATAAACTTAAACGCGCCTAGTACTTTATAAAGTTAGATCTCTAAGAAGGCTACTACCTAGTCCATATTAAGAAAGGTAAAGAATAGAAAACGACGTTCTAAACTAGATTCGGCTACTACGAGTACACGATAATACCCTTCGGACTTACTAACGTACCGGCTACCTTCTAGAGCCTAGTTAACGACACGCTACGTCCGTATTTAGATATATTCGCTTTGGCTTACCTAGACGATATCCTAATCTACTCGGAAACGCTTGAGAAATACACCGAGTATATAAGAAAGGTTCTAAAGGCCTTAGACGAGCGAAACCTCTAAGTCGCCCCGGAAAAAAGCGAGTGGTATACACAGAAAACTAAGTACCTAGGGTTTATCGTTATTCTAGGATATATTAGTATAGACGACAAGAAACTGGACGCAATAAAAGACTAGCCTACGCTAAGAATTATTAAAGAAGTATAATTCTTTCTTAGATTTACTAACTTTTATCGGAAGTTTATTCTAAACTACGCGAAGGTATTAACACCTCTTATAGACTTAACTAAGAAAGAACATGGGTTCGTATAGAGAGAAAGATAATAAGTAGCCTTCGACTTACTAAAGCGTATATTTACGGAAGTACCGATTCTAGGTATCTATAACCCTAATCTATCTATTACGGTCGAGATAGACGCCTCCGACTACGCTATTAGAGTAGTCCTTAGCTAGCTAGACGAGTAAGGTAGACTATATTTTATCGCCTTCTATTCGAGAAAAATAATAGGCCCCGAAAAGAATTACGACGTCTACGATAAGAAACTCCTAGCTATTATTACGGCCTTTAAAGAATAGAGATACTACCTAGAAGGGGCTAAATACTAAATTATAG
>JAJJID010000303.1:0-48526 GCA_022204955.1 Macrophomina pseudophaseolina | reverse complement strand
GCTGTTCTGCTTGTTGGCGTTATTGTTGGTGTTGGCGGGTTGTTCAGCTGGGGGGCGGGGCCACGCCTTGGAGACGTGGCCAACTGGAGGCATTCCTTGACAGGCACTGCTGTGGGGTCCAAGGTCGAGGTTGCTATTCTGCTGCTGCCTCTGTGACAAATTTGGCATGGAGACGGGGTGGTGGCCGGGGTTGAGGACAGAAGAGGGGGCCGGTCTTCTGGCTCTGCGATATTGGGCTTGATGTCAGATGGGGAATTTCTTTTTGGGATTGCGCATCTCCCCGGAAGGGTCCTAATATTTGTGCCTGAGTGGGCCATAATTTATGGAACGCTTCAGTAAGTGGAAGCCATTGGACATGGGAGCCTAGGAGGGCATCAATACGGATAGCTTTGCGCTTTCATCGCGGCACTTCTTCTCTCATTCGCAGTAGATTCGTGTTAATGTACCCTAAAAAAGGAAAAAAAAAAAAAGAAAATAAAGCACCTCATTCAGCTGCAGCACATATTGATGTAAATAAGAGAGGAGAGCCCACCTACAGTGCACATGTTTTTGGGACTCTAGCATGCTCGCGGGGTTCGAGTAGAAGCCGGTTGGCCAAGGCACAAAGTTGCCGGTTATTCTGACATTCGACCTTGCGTCCGTGATAATGTTCGTACATACACCTGAACCAAAGCCTAAAACAGATCATTCAGAGCTTGCCTTCCATCTACAGCAGAAAATCAGAATCTGCAGGTCCCAGTCTTGACATCGCCTTCAAAGTACCTTGAGTATTGGGGCCACTTTCCGAATGCCCGTCCATGACCACAACTCTGTAAGTTGGAACACCAATCGTGTTACCTTGGCGTTCAGGCTCAAACCACGCGTCGCGCCAGGTAAGCTGGTCATCTCTCGATAACACAGCAGTGCAATCTTTGCTGGGCTGAGTAGACGCAGGGCAACATTCTATAAAGTGTCTGCTCCCTAAACATCTCCCAGCCCTCACCGTACTAAAGTAATTGCCGGCATGAATCCCTCTTCGTTCGGAGCAAGCACCAACTGGTTTCCAGAGCGCCCGCGAAATGCGCCAGAAGCTCATCGGGAGGCAAATGTCTGGTGGAAATACCGAAACTTGAATCCGGCCGAATGCTTCCACCCCACGGCCCACGGGGCAGATGCCATTGCAACACTTCATGTCACCAACGTGAGAGCAGAAATTCGCCCTTGCTAAGCAATGTCGGTCCATGACCGAGATCGCCCTCGTCGCAAAATCCCACCCGAACAGCGTGCTAAACACAACACCGACTCCTCGCCCAGCTTCGGCCATGGCGAAACCCGCCGCGCCAGAGTGCGTATCCGCCTTAGTTGATGCGGCAAACTTGCTTTCACACGCTGCCCATGAACTGCTCCCCACGTTGATGGAATGCTTCCTAAAGCGCACGCGCTGAAGCTTGGATATCCATTCCAGGGTGAGTACAGGGCGATGGAGCAGGAGGTGAGCGTGCTGATGCTGTTGTTGAGGATATTGAAGAGGCCGACCGGGAAAGCCAACCAAGCAAGCATTTCTTCCGGCGAGACGAAGAAGCGCCAGTAGGTTTGCTCCATCACAGCACCGGTGGCCATGACGAGCAGGGCGAGGCACGGGGGCGACAGGGCGAGGGGGAGCCTTGGAGGGTAGGGCGACGGCCGCACCGGGGATGCGCGCGCGGATGCCGAGGATGCCGAGGATGGTGAGGATGGTGAGGCCCAGGCTATTGGCAGCTAGGGCGTGATATTGGAAGAGGGGTTCCGGGCGTGCAGGCCGACGAAGAGGGCGGTGTAGCCGGAGATGGACTCGTGGGAACCGCGCTTGACGAGGCTTACGGTGCGCTTCTTCGTGCGGGCCTCGTACCACAGCATGGTTGCACTGCGGAGTGGTAGGGTCGGAGCATTGGGTGAAAGCGTTGCTAATGTCTTTTACCTGTTATGAGGGACCTGGAGTCCGTGCTCATTGGCGGGAGCTAGGCGTTCTCTGTTTAATTAAATCTGTAAAGACCGTGGAGCATGGTGCGTCACAATGGTAGTTGATGCTCTCTAGTGCCGTCTCCTTGAAGAGGACGTCGGTGTAAGGTTTTAGCTTGTATGGTACGGAGAGGTGTAGGAGCTGGCGGTTAGCGGGAATCCTAGGATTTGGTCTTTCTAAACAAGGGCAGGTACTCGGATCCTGAGGATTCGGTAGCTAGGTAAGAATAGCATTGGTGCTCAGAAACACAGCTTTATGCTTGGCTCTTGCGCCCACCTGTACACGCTCTTGGTGTGGTTGAGGCATTCATCGGCTCCCGTCCTGCTCCAGGTGCGGACGTCATTGCGCCGGGAGACAGCTGAGATTGCGATTGGGGTTGCCTTAAGCCATCGAAAGCGATTTGCAGTGTAGGTAGCCACAAATCCGGAAAGCATCTGACCGACTTCGGGGGGTGGAAAGACGGAGTGGCTGAATACTGCTGTGCCTTCTCGGGAAGTAAGCCGCCTGCGATACGCAATCGTCTCCCCCGGCTGCGGGATAATGCACGCGAGGCTGTAAAAATAGGACATGGCTGTGGGAGGTGGCAAGGAACTGGCGGAGAGTCTTTGTCCGACCGAGCGCCCGCCCAATTTCGGCACCGGGCACATGACACGCGTGCTCAGCGCGTCCTCGTTCTTGCCCAACAAAGCCTGGGCTCGACGCGTGCCCGCCGCCTCTCCTCCTCCACCCGCCAACCATCCTGCTCTGCCCCTCACCACCACTGTCGCCCGTGACGTGCTCCATGCCTGACGTGCCCCTTCCGCACGCCGTATCAGCGGCTGTATTCCCGTCACTCATGATACCCGCATAGACGCATATACTCCCATTTTCCTTGCCTTTTGTCTTCTTGGACGGCTTTTTGGATTCCCATCACCCATACGTAATAATGCCATTCAGATTCACCTGGATCTGTGATCTTCTCCAGGCCATCGAGGATATCGAGTGTCGAGATCCGCCCTACCTTCCCGACCGCAAGCGCGCCCTCCTGCGTAATACCACCGAACACTGGTTTCGCAAGCATCGTGCCAACCTGGACCGACCCGATACCGATGGCGCCGCAATTCTCTCCACACTGCTGCCTCATACGCGCACCGATCGCGTCTACGGTATCAAAGCCCCGCGTATGCAGCAGCTTATCGCGCGTTGTCTTTTCTACGGGGCCAGCAAAGTGAAGGAGCTAGGTCGTTGGAAAGAGCCCGGCGCAGGTGATCTGGGCCAGTGTTTGGCGCAAATTGAAAAACCACACGATTGGGAGCCCTTGCCCGGCCCTGGCGTATTGACCGTCGAGGACGTCGACGCAGCCCTTGCCGACATTGCAGCCCGTTGCAGGTTCTCTAGTCCTGCCGTCCAGGAGACAGTAGCAGCCGAAGTCCCCACCGAGATTCTGCAGCCGCTGCTGTTTCGGATGCATTCGCGAGAGAAGAAGTGGTTCGTTCGGGTAATGCTCAAGGACTTTGGCCGTGCCGTTGTGGACGACCTCCTCGTACTTACCGAGTTCCACTTTATGCTTCCGCCGCTGCTCAGATTCCAAAATGACTTTGCCGCCGCCATGGCACTACTGAAAGGGCCGCTGGCTAATTACCATGCGAAGCCCGATCGCCTGTCCCAGAAGCTTTTGCTGGAACAAGCAGCGCAGCATCTCAAGCCGAAGGTTGGCGTCAAGATTGGCCGGCCCACTTGGTACAAGGCCCACTCCATCAAGAATTGCCTGCAGATGGTGGGTGATGGTACTTGGGTCATTGAGCGCAAGTACGATGGTGAATTCTGCGAAATCCATGTAGACCTCAGCAGAGAAGAGGAGATTCAAATATTCTCCAAGAACGGTAAAGATGCTACTCAAGATCGCAAGAACCTCATCCCAGCTATCAGGGACAGCTTAAAAATCGGGACACCGGGGTGCCAATTCCGCTCACAATGCATCCTTCTTGGAGAGATGGTCGTGTTCAATCAGCTGCAAAATAACGTGGCTGATTTCGACAAAATCAGAAAGCATGTCTCAAGGTCTGGTTCCTTCCTCGGTACGGACAATGACTCTCAGCCACATCCGTACGAAAATCTGATGATCTACTATTTCGACATTCTTCTGGTAGATGACGAAGTCACCATGGCACTACCGCACAACAGGCGGCGGAAACGCCTTTCGCAAGTTATAACCAAGATTGATGGCAGGGCCAAGAGCGTCGAGTGGAAGGTGCTCGATTTCTCAGAGGGCGAGGCAAAGAAGAGCCTCATCTACCAGTTCTCGGTAGCACTCACTTCTCGATGCGAAGGCTTGATTCTGAAGCCCAATGCGGCTTTCTTTTCACTTCTGGGAAACCACACCGGCGGATGGTGCAAAGGATTCATTAAACTGAAAAAGGACTACATGACAGATATGGGAGGTGCCCGCGACGTCGCCGACTTCGCGGTCGTCGCGGCCAGCTATGACGTTCATGAGGCTCAGAAGTCTAGATTCCAGAACGTCCGGTGGACCAACTTCTATCTCGGCTGCCTCGTCGACGACGATGATTGCTACCAGCAAAAGCCCACTTTCAAGATCGTGGCTATTGTCAAAGCAAACCACTGCATTCCACCGAAGGAGCTGGAGTATCTTAATCAAATCGGTCTATTCCATGGCAAGAATTTCGACATCGACAAGTCCCTTGAGCAGCTCACAATTATAATCGGGAAGAACCCTCAGCCAACTTTTGTCTTCACAGACCCACTCGTCGTTGAGGTTCTCGGTAGTAGCTTTGAGAAGCCACCCAACGAGAATTTTTACATGTTACGCCATCCCCGCATACTCCGAATCCACATGGATCGATCCTGGGAGGACTGTATAACAATGCAGGGTCTCGCGGATATGGCTCGGGAGGCGAAGGAGGCCCCTCTTGAGGGAGGATCGCAGGAAGTAAGAGACCAAGTCTCACGCTTCATGGAGAAGATAAACCGAGCCCGGGGCCACGACTGCAGCAGCCTTGCCTCAAGGCAAACAACACCTCGGTCAGCGGGAGTTGCTACGAGTCCTCTAGCGACCCTCAAGTCGGTCGCTCCAGATTATGTTTTTCATACGCCAGTTCGGGCAGCGCCTCTTCGGAATTGCTCTGCGGCAAGCACAGCGTCTACGAAGACGCCAAGCCCAGCAACCGCTCTCATCCAGGCCAGAAGAACAGCGGGCCGCAATTCGGTTGTGACAGATTTCACAAAGGAAGTGTCACCGGTGTCTCAGCCATCTATACAGTGGACCGAGACCACTGTGATTTCAATTGCATCAGCCAGGCGGAGCCCACGACGACTTCAACCCACCATTTCGCCACCGAAGAGGAAGATGGGCGTCTCAGATAGAGTTACCTCAGAGGAGATAACCTTAAGCACTGCGACAGAGCCGCGAACACGTGGAAGTGGTCGGGGTTCTCCCTGCCCTGGTGGCCAAAACACCACTCGTCTCAGGAGCGCGCGGCTAGACTCGTCCGGCCAGGCGGGCACTGAAGGCATCCTGTTCGTAGAAGGTGGGCCCGCGATCGCCAAGAATGTTTCGATCGACCGTGAGGATGAGGCTGAAGAGGAATTGTCGTTCTACGAAGAGAGAGAGGCCTTGAGTATGAGGCAACAATGCAGTGCGTTGAAGAAACAGCAGTCCAAAACAGCAAATTCCTACCAGACGATTCACAGCAGCATTCATTCAGCGCCGTTAATGGCAAGTCTTACCACCATCAGGCGCCGCCATTCCTCTGCTAAGGGCCCCACGAGTGAAGCCTCGCCCAAAGGCCTTCGAAATCTCTTTGATCAGCAAATGAAAGACGCAGAATATAACTGGACAAAAGAACATGCATTTAAAGTGAGGGACTCCACAAGAACAGGTGCAGAACCTGGGGAGATAATGGCAGAGCAGCCGACGCCGAAGGCTGCTGCTCCTGTCCAGCCTTACACGCTTCCGCCGATCCCATATGTATACTACCACCTTATGCCTACGCCTCCGAAGTCTTCACCAAACGCGCCGTTATCAGCGAAAAATGCCCGGCCGCCAGCTCCGGCGAGGCTTCCGACCAACTCTCCTACATCTTACGCTCCTAGACATCTCAGCGCAGTGACAACACCACGCGCCAGCCGCTCCAAGGAAAACCTACCACCAACAACAGCAATCAGCCCATCTAACACAACGCCCATAAAGACGTCCCACTGCCCCCTCAAGCGGCCCCGCGCCGCTGACGACTTCGACATCGGCGCCTCCCCGCGCAAGATCCCCAAGTGGCGCAGTCCCGTCTATGGCCTCCCACGTCTGTCTCTTCATCCCCTTCCTCCAGCTGCCGCCCCCGCTCCCTCCGTGCCCGCATTCAGGCCTAACAGCAACAACCACACCAGAAAACAGCTCTTCCCACCATCATCTTTGGACCTTCCGTACGACCTCTCAGCTACCTGTATCTACGTCGCGCCATCTCTGCAACACCATACTCGCCTCACCCACACCCTGCTGACGCAGCATTTCACGGTAGGTGCGCTGGTGTTTGACCTCGAGGATTGGCGCAGGGGCGATGGTGTCGTTTATGAGAGCATGGGAAGCACGGTCGGCGAGAGCCAGGCATTCTGTGGGATGCGGAAAGTGTGTCTTGTGGAGAAGGGCAAAGAGGAGGAGTGGAAGGAGGTGGTGATGTGGGTGGAGGATGTGCTGCGTGGTGCGGGGAGGCCGAGGGAGGAGGTTGGGGTTTTTGATTGGAGAGTTATGGAGGATTTGGTTGAGGGGGAGGGGCGGGAGAGCGGGGTTTGGGAGAGGAGGTTTTGTGCGGTTGCGTGAGGTTGCTAGTGTTTGGTATGAGGGGTTTAGTGAGCATTCGAGACGCGCTGCTTGGATCTTTGCATCAGCTTTCGTCATTTGGATGTTTTATGGCTGTTGCTATTTTCCTCTTTCACCCGAAGCACGTTTACCTCAGGCCGACATGGCCATAGGAGCAAGTGCGAGGCACGCATCCGGAGTTGAAGCATTCTCCGGGCGTAGACGTATTCAAGCCCCCTGAACACGTACGCTCAGAAGAGTGCCTCCACTCCCGATGGATTCAACATTTGCTCGTATGCCGTTCTCGACCTGTCAGCTAAGCAGAGAGAGGGCTGGATGACCGCAACTGCCCAAATCATTACCGCATATCTACGCCATCTCTGCTTCTGAAGAATCAAATCCAATTATCTGTCATATAGAAACTTGGTACATCAAGATCAAACCACGCACATCCAGTCTCCAAGGAAAAAAAAGGGAAAGGTCCGCGTTTCCCTGAGACCGTGAGGGGGGGAATCATATTTTTTCTCCTTTCCAAATGACCCAAAAAATTAAAAAAAAAATTCCAAACCCAAAATAAGACCTCCATTCGCCCTTTTCCCAATAATGCTTGTGTTTCGGAGCTCAGACTCTATCTCCAAATACGAGCTTCAGCCCTCGCCAAAAAGGCTGCACGAGCGGTGGACGCAGCCAAACCCCCCGTCCCTCGCCCTTCCTCCTTTTTGACGCCCCGTCGCCCGTTTTATTATCCCAAGCATGCTTAGTGCTGCTCAAGCTTTAGGCTTTTTCCTGACCAAATTACCGGCCAGCACATTGACGCCTGCATCGGCCGGCTGCGCCTCGACAGCAGGGGCAGCAGCAGTAGCAGCTTCCGTCTTCGGCTTCTTCCTGACCAGCCCGGCCGACAGAACGTTCACAGCGGCATTACCCTCAGTCCCCTGCTGCTGCTGAGCCGCCGCGGCGATCCCATCGCCGCCCTTCCTTTTCCTCACATCGAGCGTATTGACCTGGCCCGCTCCCTCCTGCACCGCGCCCCCACCATTCAGGGCCGCGCTCTCGCCATCCTCCTCCGTCTTCCTCCTTCCCACAACCTCGACTCCCCACCTCTTCCCACGAACACTCCCGCTCAGCACAGCCGCCTCGTCGACCCATTTGCGCGTGCTGACGGCGGCGATGTCACGGGCGGCGAAGTTGGAGTGGAGCAGGAGCTCTGTGGCGCGGCGGTAGTCCTTGTCATTGATGACAAAGGTGCCGCGGGAGGCGAGCGGCCAGAGATAGTGTTTTGATTCCTCGGGAGGCAGTCTGCCGAGAGCCGAGGCGGATACGTCGGGGCCCGGGGTGGTGGAGCTGTTTGACTTGATGCGTGGGAGGCGGGGTAGGATGGGGCCGGTGAGCTTCGAGGAGCGGCGGCGGGGGCGGCGCTGGGTGGAATTGGAAGAAGGTCGTTTGGGGGAGGTTGTTCTTGTTTTCGTGGGCGGCTGTGCGAGCATCTCGGCGAGCGAGGTGGTCGTCGTCTCGCCAGAATCGGAGGCGACATCGCTGGCGGTGTTGCTGGTGCTGCCTGCGGCAGCGTCAACGTCGGCGGGCGTGAGGAGCACCCAGATGAAGCCGACCAGGCGCCCGGACGAGCATTCTTGCCGGAAGGCCATCATCTCCCAGAACTGCGCGAGGCTGCGCACGCTCCGCCACTGGCCCGTACCGCGGCTGGGGCTGGTGACGGTTGCCGTGCCGCCGTCGGGTAGCTCGTCGTCCAGCTCGTCCATATAGCGCGCCTTGGGGTCGTCCGGGAAGTGCGGGATCAGGCAGCGCGGCGGCGCGGACGGATGCCGCGAGATGTCGAGAAGCGGGTGGCCATGCCGCCAGCGCTTTTGGTCGGGTGGGTCGGCGCGTACGCTGGGTGGGAAGAAACGAAGGGTGTCGTTGCGCTCGAAGCCGGGTATAATCAGGTGGCCTTGTGCGGTTGTCTGTTGCGATTGCTCATCCGTCTCGGCCTTGCTGGCTATCTCCGGGGTGTATTCGCGGAGGACCGGGTCAAGCACTCTGCACCACCATTTTACCAAAGCCGTATCGTCGGCCACATGTTTGCTTGCGTTCTCGATGCTGCCGGGAAAGAGGTACTGGTCTTGGGCGCGCGCGAAGAGCGAGACGACAAGGCGCGTTGCGGGCCGTTGGCGGTGCTTGACTAGCCAGGAGATGAAGGTAGTCGATATGGCTCGGATTGGAGAGGAGGAGGTGCGTGGGAGCTTGAGGAGCGAGAGATAGCCGGTCGAGTCTGCTTTGGAGACGAAGATGGTTGTCAGATGCGACGTCGTATAGATCAGCACTTCAATGGCGAATACAAAGACCTCGCCAGCCGCGTTATCGTTATCTGATTGTGGCGCTCCATCTTGTGGTGTGATTGATACGTTCAGAAAGTGAGATTCGCAGTAAGTGCGCTCAGGACGCGCGCCGGGAGGAGCTGAAAAGATGGGGCTGGACTTGGTTGGTGGTGTTGATATGTGATAATACGTGAATTTGGCGCCTTGTGGAAGCGCGGCGGCCAGAAGATCTCTTAGCGAGCCATCATTTTCGGCGCGCGCGGCATCCATCTTCCTGTGGGTATTTGGAGGAGGAAAAAGTGAAGTGGAGCTCCGGGAGCTGGGGAGCTGGAGCTGGGGTTTGGGGGCGCGCTTTGGCTCCGGCCGGTGACATGCGTCGGCGAAAAAGGATCGCCGAACTTTTTGACCTGCACCAGCACAACCATCCGCCCGGCTCACGCGCTCGCACCCGTCGCGGCTCCCTCACCACCCGGCCCTGCTGCCGTGCCCGAATCTCAATGGCCTCCAAAGCTCCTCTCCGACTGCTGGTCGCCGCCGCCAGGTCGACCGTCCGCTGTGCCCACCGCTCGTCGCAGTCGCCCGCACCCACCATCTTTTCCGCGTCCGCATCATCGCCGACCTCCGCCATCATCGCCCACCACCGTCCCTACGCCTCCGCAGCCCAGGTCCAGGACCCCAGGCCCGCCCCGGACCCCGCCGATGTGCCTCGATGGAAACAGACCCCCCGCGCCATGGCGGCACCTGTGCGGCTACGACCTGTCAAGCCGGGCAACGAGTGGACCATCACCGAGGACCCGCGCAAGCTCGACGACGCCTACACGCGGATGCTGGGCAAGGGTGGCGACACGTTTCTCCCCGAGGAGATCAAGTGGCTGGCGGTGACACACAAGAGCTTCGATCACGGAAGGCGAGGCTTCAACGACCGGCTGGCATATCTGGGTACGCACGAGACGATATCGGCCCATTGTCACCACCCGGTCAATTGTTAATGTGAAGCTGCAGGGAAACGCATTGTGGAGTTGCAGACCTCTCTGGCACTGCTGAGCATGCCTAGAGGTCCTGTGGGCGGTCGCCAGGCTGATTCCCACGGCCGTGAGCCGTTCTCGCACCCCGCGTTGGATGGCTTGAGGAACCTTTCTCCTAAGGCGAAGGACGACATGGTAGGCAAGACGAGGCTTGCGGCGTTGGCTAGGGATTATGGTTTTGAGCCAGTGATTAGGTGGAAGCCCAAGAAGGTGAGTGCACGGCAAATGTTAAGCTGATCAGTTGGTCTCAGTGCGAGCTAATAGCATTGTGTGCATCGTAGGCGGACAACCTTCAAGGCTCCGGCATAGACGTCGTGCTGGCGCAGACTTTGTACGCCGTTGTGGGCGCGTTGGCTATGCAGAAGGGCGGCGATGTTGCTAACAGGACGGTCCGTGACAGGATATTGGCACCGCTCGGCATTTCCAGGTCATGATTTTACCGGCGTTGTATCATAATCATGTATAGTAAGGCACGGCGAAGCCGGGGTTTATGGTGCGGCAAATGAGATATTGTGAGCGCATCGGTTGGCCTCTGAATGCTAGCGTCTGCGCTGTGCTACTCACATCTTCCGGTATCTCTATTTGTGCCGGCATGCATGTTATCTGATGTGCTTCTTCTTGGGGCAATTTGCATTGTGTTACGCTATTGGTCCGCACATGTTGTAACCTAGTCGCACCCCATGCCAACCACAAGATAGCTAGTCTAATGGAAACGGTGCTCACATCGTGGGATTAGAAAACCAACCATGACGACATATCTATCGAGAGCGGTGTGTAGATGGCGTGCACACGGGAGATGAATTGTTCATCTGTAGAATCCTTCAGCGCTTAGGTGTGACGTCTGACTGTGATTCAGATTGAACGCCTCACCCACTCTGGTGGAGCGAACCAAGGTGGAGGTGCAATAAGAACGTCGCCCTAAGGTCTCGCTCATTTCACGAGTCCGATGACTCAATCAAACGTCCAACTAAGCGGACTGAACGTCAGCGAGGGTGGGAAAAGAGTAATTTCAAATTTCGCGAATGGCAATCCGGGCAGTGAAAGTCTTGGGGTCGAGCATGCAACGATTGAGGCTTGTTTGACCTCTTCAATGCTAAACATGTGGCTTTCTCTCCGCGGCTGCCACTTGTTCGGTGGGAAGATCGCAGGATTGCGCAACGCCGTCTCCAAAAGAATCCTTCGGTCCTCAGCCCTGCGACATGTTTCAACGAATCTGGCGGACATGTTTCAACCCCGAGCGAGCGGATCAGCGTGTAATGATGCCTGCACGCCGCCGGCGATGCCGGAAGCCTATCTGGGCGGGGGAATTACTCGATCTCCTACCAAAAGAAGCAGCGCCCTTATTATCGCCCGAGCTCGGGTTCTTATCCGGTTTGTCGATCGCACGGTGTGGTGCGCTTGGCCTTTCTGGCATGGAAGACGTGCTCCGCTCGTTGGTGGGTGGGAGGCCACTCGAAACCGGCGGCCAAGGCAGGCCTTCTTCGGAATCCCATATTTCGCAGTGGCGACAAGGGAGCAGAGGGCAGATCCATGTACGGCTTTCCATGAGGCGAGGTCCCCTCTTATCAAACGAGGCAAGGGACCACGGGAAATAGCTACTAGATTGCGACTCGGGACGCCGTCAACGGCCGGCAATTCGTGGGAACACAATATTTATGGGAGAGGGTCTGTCGTTGACCATATATTGGGCAATCCCTTGGGTCTTAAAGACCGGACGCCTACACGTCCCTTTGACCCGCAGTGATATTTCGTTTACTCCTGGTATATGGCGAGCGCTAGCCTCCTGCTGCCACTCCGAACGCCACCTGCAGCCATCCGAGATTCGCACTACGTACTCCTCGTTGGCACGATAGGAGGCCAGCCAGCCAGTCTCCACAAGGCACGGAAGTAAGAGAACAGGAGAAGGGGAGGGGGAAGAGGGGAAATATGTCTGCTCTTCTTCCCTTGGCTCCTTGCGGCGATAAACCGGCGCGCAGAGCAGAACACAGAAACGGCTATCACCAGCGTAACCAGGGCGTTGGGACGGGGCCTAGCGTCCCGCAAGCACGCAAGCAAGGAGCAGGATGAGCCACGATGGGATGGGTAGGCGGTTTTGCCTATTTCAAGCAGAGACGCAGCAGAGCTTACCGTGACCGCATGCGCATGGGCGCGAAGCTAGGGAGCGGGCAGGCGAGGAGGACGACCGGAACAGAACACACCCCACGCGCAGGACGGGGTTTCACATGAGCTTGTCCGCTGAGCCAGATCATCCTTCTCGCAGGCAGACGCCCCGCGCAGCCCCGTGCGCCGCGTTGTTCGTGTGCAATCTCTCGTCATCAACATGCGGCATCATGTTTCTGCCGCATTGAGCGTCGGCGCGGAGAGCAGTTCCGCGCGAGCACTGCCAACCGTCTTGGACCTGCCCGGAGAGGCTGGGCTGGCAGGCCTCATTCTTCGCCCGGCGGGATGTCTCTGCGAGGTGATTTGCACGCGGTTACACGAGCGAGCCCCGCCGGCCCTGTCTCAGAGTCTCGCTGGCCTTCCGAGGAGGGCAAGAGGTCGAGGAGCTCGGCCTTGGGCCACGCAAACGGGGCCATGTCGCCAGCCGATCTGCGCGGGAAGGCCAGAGAAGCTTCGAAGGCGGCCAGTGCAGTGCAGCAGCAAGCACCCGGCAGCTGGCTGAGCGAGGCGTGGTGGTGGTCGGCCATTTTTAGCAGGCCGTTTCTAAAATCTGACAGCCGCTTGACGCGTCCGCCGGCGCAGTGCAGCGCGTGGCGAGTGTCGAGGCTGCCCCGGCCAGCAGCCGCACCGCCACGGCCACGGCGTGCAGCTAGCTGGAGTGCTTGACCGCTTTGCACAACGCATGGAAGATCGCTTCCCCTCGCGACTGCTCCTTGCGTGTGTCGGTGGCAGGCCGCCCGTGGAGTACAAAATTGCGGCGGGCCCGGCAGCCGAAACGGCGGCCAGGGGCGGACCGAGACAAAAGGGACGGCGGGAGGAGTGCAGCCGGCGCGGCCAATGGCGACGCGGACGGCACGTTTATCGAAATCTCCAGCGTCGCCGTAGCGAGTTTCTCCGTGGCAGCGGAGTTGGGGCGGCGGTGGGCATGAGGGGCGTGAAACATGGGGATTGGACAGCCACTCGGGTCCTCCTGAAGATCGCGCGTCATGGCCACTGACGGTTGCTGGCGACAGCAGTGCGATCGGCGCGGGAGGCGGCCCTGTGGCCCTGCACTGCGGTGCCTCAGGTAGAACGAGACCGGCGACTGTGTGCTGCGGCGTCTGTAAGGCACAGTTTTGTGGATGACGCGGACGCGTTTGCCCGCCGACCCGCCGCGCGCTCCTGGGCTGGATGGCCGGCTGGCAGTGCGGCCAATGGCGGTGGGCTGCCGCAGGGTGTGAGGGTCGAAACGCGCCGCGTTAGATGCTGCCCTGTGCTGCTGGGATCCAGGGCTTTTGGGCGCCTTGAAGCAGCGAGGGGGGGCTATGGCCCTCCCCCATGCAAGTCCCAAAGCAGCCGGGGCAGTAGCGTGCAAGAGTAGCGCCTGTGTTGCTCCTCAAGCCGTCGCCGCTGAAGAAAAACCTCCAGCGCCCCCGAATCCCTGCGCCCACGCCTCTCCAACACCTGTCCCCTCGCTGCACAGCTGAGCCCGCGGGCCCCCTCCTCCATCCCCCAGCGCCGCCGGACATGCTTGCGTAGAGGACACGTCCGCGCCGCCCGAGCCCCGACCTGCCTGATATCGCGCCGACCGCCGGCTGCGTACGCTCTCTAACACCCACCGCTATCCCCGCCCTAATTCGAGTATCCTCACCCCGTCAGCATGCTAGTCTCGGCCGTGGGACCGCGCAAGCTGGTCCTTGTGGTCTTCATCGCCGTCTGTCTGCTGTTCCTCTCCCTCCGCAGCTCCTTCTACACAAACTACGTCGACGACCGCGTGGTCCCGCTCGAGAACGCTGTCTCGAACGAGAAGTACGCCCAAGAGGTCCAGCAGGAGCACCTCACCGCCGAGGAGGACTTGTCGCCCGCGCAGGACGCTGCGGCGGACACAGACAAGGAATGGCATCAGCACTATTCGTTCCCATCTTCGGCGGTAAGTTGCCTTCTCTCCCGAACGCTTTCGACCGCCAGCTGATGATTCCCAGGCGCTTAAGGAGAAGACGTCTACCTCGCTCATCCCCGCAACAGCAACCGCCGCCTCCTCCGCCTCGTCCACGCCCCAGTCCAAGCCCAACGGCAGCAGCTGGCACGCTTTCAAGGATGTCATTAAGACGAAGAAGGAATCGGCAATCACCCATACGAAGAAGCTGTCGCCTGTCTCCAACATGCGCCAGTATCTGAATAAGATGCTCGTCTGGAGCCGCCCTGACCCTGACCCTTCGCATTGGCCTGCTTACCAGGACTATATTACCCGGGACTACGACCCCAACCGATGGGAAGCATTCCCTGCGTAAGTTCTCCTATCCGAGCACTGGAAAGGCTTCGGACGCTAATGAACATAACAGCGAGCGTGGATATTATACGCAAGGAGTGAAATCGTTAAAAAACGCCCCCGAGCCCAAGCCCTACCTCCCCTATCCCGAGTACAACAGCCCTGAGTGGAAGAAGCAGTGGAAGGGCGACTATGTGGCGTGCGAAGGCCCGCGCGGCAAGCCTCTAAACGAGAGCTACCTAGACCTGGTCAAGGCTTACCCTGAGGTTTCGAGTCAGTTTCCGAAGCCGTCTACCGGAACGATTGAGGGTCTGGGTCTGGATGCCAACATTTGCTTCGACCGCTATGGCCGCTATGGTGCGTATGGTTTCGGTGCAGACGAGTACGATCTGCCCGATTGGGAGCCCGTCCAGGAGCAGCAGGTCATCTGGAGGAAGGTCAACTGGGGCAAGCTGCAGAACCAGTGCGTCGAGCGCAACCACGAGCGTTTCGCTCCCGAGGCTCGCACCAAGGAGACCAACCTTCAGCCCGGCCTCGACATCCCAGACACTGAAATCGATACGCTCAGCAACAGCGCCTACAGCACCGAGCTCACCGCCCGTGAGATGAAGGGCGAAATCACCCAGAAGTACCACTCGCGCACCGCCATCCTGATCCGGACGTGGGAAGGTTACACCTACACCGACAACGATCTTCAGGCCATCCGCGCTATGATCCAGGAGACGTCGCTTTTCTCCGGTGGCGAATTCCAGGTCTTCCTCTTTGTTAACGTCAAGGACCGCTCCGTTCCCATCTTCGACGATCCCCAGGCCTACGATGACATGCTCAAGAAGGTCGTCCCTACCGAGTTGCGCAGCATTTCCATTCTGTGGAACGAGGATATCTGCCAGAGGGCTTACCCCGAGGTTACCGACTGGCAGGTGTACTGGCACCAGTTCATGCCTGTTCAGTGGTTTAGCAAGACTCACCCGGAGTTTGACTACATCTGGAATTGGGAGACCGATGCTCGTTACACCGGCCAGCACTACCATTTCCTCAGCAAGATTCAGGACTTTGCCAGGAATCAGCCCAGGAAGTACCTCTGGGAGCGCAACAAGCGCTATTACATTCCTGGTCTTCACGGCGACTATGAGACCTACTTCAACGACACCAACCAGATTGTTGAGGACGCTTGGAGCCAAGGTCAAGTCCCCAGCCCTGTTTGGGGCCCACAGCCCTACTCTCCAGTGCAGACGCCCGTTGGCCCCATGCCTCCGCATGAGATGAATGTCGATGATTACGAATGGGGTGTTGGTGAGGAGGCTGATCTCATCACACTCCTGCCCATGTTTGACCCCGTTCGCACTTTCTGGTCTTACCGCGACAAGATCTGGAACTACATTCCTGGCCTCCACCCTGATTTCAGTGTTGACCCGTACGACAATGCCTACACTGACCCCCGTTTCGTCACCATCCCACGCCGCATTTTCATCAACACGGTCGCACGTTTCAGCAAGCGCATGCTGCACACGATGCACATCGAGAATAAGGTCGGTCGCTGCATGCAGGCTGAGATGTGGCCCGCCACTGTCGCGCTTCAGCACGGTTTGAAGGCTGTCTACGCTCCTCAGCCTATCTGGTTCGATCGTGTGTGGCCACCGCACTACATTGACGCCATCTTCAACGCCAATCTTGATGGCGACTTCAATCCCATTGGTTGGTCTGAAGGTCCCGACTCGCCGTATAACGGTGACCGCGAGCATAACTACTATGGTTGGTCTTGGTACTTCAGCTCTCGCTTCCCCAAGGATATTTACAGGAGATGGCTGGGCTGGAAGGTTAAGATCCACGAGTGGGGTGAACCTGAGAAGATCGTCGGTGGCCAAGAGGAGGAGCATGGTCAAGGTGGCGAACGCGTACAGGTGGGCGGAAGCGACAACAGAGACTCGGAGAAGCCGGTAGCGGGCGGGCGCATGTGTCTACCAGGCATGCTGCTGCATCCGGTGAAGAGGATCCAGCAGGGGGAGATTTGAGAGAGTTTTGATTGTTCGACGTATCATTTGTGTGCTTGGGATCTGGCGCAGGAAGCAGGGCTGGACCGGATGCATTACGACGCCCTGCTGCGGTTTTGGATATTCCGAGCCAACCATCCTTATCAGGCATTCAATTCCGTGACTCCGATCATCGGCGACGACTCACGATCATCCTTCTATAGCACGCCACTGCTGCTACGGCCGGGTCCCAATCGTATACAGTGCGCGGAGACCGCGCGCTTTTCTTCATTGTACACATCCTCATATCCACGGCACGGCATCGAGTCCCCTCATCCTGGCGTTTCACGGAGTAATGAGTTCCAGCCATTGCGATCATGTTTTTGACTTTTTACACTTTTTTCGCTTTCCTCCTATTCACTCGCCTCACTCTCCGCATCTACATGAAAGGCAGCGTACCAGCAGCATGGAACTACCCCTGAAACCGGACACCTTTTTTTCTAACAGCGAAAAAGGGTCTCCGGTCGTCGGAACATTTAGTAGATTTTTTTTTTTAAAAAAAAAGGGAAAGACTAGGGGCTAGTGGCTGAACAATGGCGGTGTGGGGTACTTCGCATGAATGGGGGTCAAAGGTTCTCCTGGCTGCTGTCTTCTTGGTCTACGCAAGCCTGAATTGGATGAACGTGTCTGCTTGTGTTTCATTTCCCTCTCGTTGTGACTCTGTCTCTATATCTCTTCTATTTCGTATTTGAGAGCAGAGGTTGCAATAAAAAAGAGGTTCGGGTTGCTCGTGGTGGATAGCGCAACGAAGGGAGGATGTGGTTAGTAGCAGTGAAATAGCACGTCCAATTGCACAACGGAACGGCGAGCGATTAGCAAGCAAAGCGAGAGATTTAAGTTCATTTTGTTCACTAAGTGTTTGGCTTGTTCTTGTATGGGTGAGATGGTGAATGGCGTATTAAGGCGTCTTTTGACATTGTGTTTTGCAATCTTGATGGTTGGTTTCTGCATTGGGCTCGTCTCTAGCGCGATCAAGATCATAAGGAACAGATTCGTATTCCAGTGGAAGATGGGGCGGGATAGGGCGCAGAGTGGATAGTACCATGGTTGAGAAATGCGGAAGGAATTCTGAATGTGATGATGATTCGGTTCTAGTGTGGTCTCGGTGGCTTGAGACCGTGGTGCCTTACTCTTCGCGGATCTTAGGACTGTGAATCGCGGTCTTTCACGCGGCTGTCGATATGCACCGGACGAAGAATAAAACCGTGTGGCTACAAGTACGAAATCATGGTTCAGGGTTTAGGAAAGGCCTGTGTTGCGAGGATTGGTCCAGGGTCTTTTTCTTCCCACCTTCTCTCCGGGACTACCCTCGTTGCTGGCCTTGGTGTTAACCAAGGAAGTATCCTGGGTATTGCGCCGACTTGAGAGGCTCACAGGCCTCATTCAGCATTTGGCGTCCTTGCGTTCTTTTCTCTTGCGGTCTCTTATCTTCGCAAAAAAACCATGGTTGCACTGGCAATCAGGTACTGCGTCTCTGCTTTGTATAGCCAAGGACTACATTACCGAAGGGCACGCTACTCTCCTCGCTCTGCACTTAGGACCTTGTTTTCTGCCTCCGTCCACGGGCTGGGGAGAAGTATGCTTGGGGCTTGTACTGTTTTGCTGCTCTTTTTTGCCTTCCCCTTGTCCTGTGTACAAGGCTCCGGGTGAGGTGAAATGATGTCACGGCATCAGTCTTGGGTGACCGCCTCTGGAAATGAGCTCAGGAATACATTGGTCATGGCAGGAGGCGGAAAACTGCCGACGGCCGGATTCATTCCTTTTTTGCCTATAAGCTGTTGCATTTTGCTTCTTATCCTAAGGCTCTTATTGGTTGTTCTTTTAGCCTTTGGGCCTGGACTATACTCCACTTGTTTTTCCTGGTTTTGGAGCCATCGCTTTTGGTGATTGGATTAGGGTTCTGCTGGTTGACGCCGGCTTTGAGCTCCTGCGCGATAAGGTCGAGCGGACCTGTGGAGGTGATGATCAGCGTCCCTCCTCTCTCTCTCTATCTCTCTCTCCCCACCCCCGGTAGTAGAGCAAATGTGATTCGGACCGCCGGACCGAGGATGTTGTTAATGACGAAGAGATGGCAGGAGCATTTGTCATGGGGCAAGACGTCATCGTCTTGGATTGCTTAAGCGCCGGGGTTGGTTAATTAGAGAAAGAAAAGAGGACACGACGCTCGATTGCCGATGGGCATGACAGTGTCTGCTCAGTCGGGTAGGTGCCAAGAGCTGATTGGCGGCCTTTTTTTTTCCTGTCAGCTCGGACGATGTGCGACGAGGAGGAATATGTTTCGGAAAATTGGGGATTCGTAAGATGGGGGAACACGAGGGATCGTCTCCACCCCGGGAGCTTTTTGCTCCCGGTGTTGCTGTGACGGCGATGATCGCTGGGGAAAGTTAAATTGCAGTGTGGTTGTCCTTTTTCCGATGCCCTTTTTTCTTGCTACAGTTGATATGGGGTATGACCATGTGCTTTTCTATCTGCTGCAGCGAACTCTTTGGGTGCTTTGCTTCTACCGTGCTCCGGGTCGGGTAAGATCATCCTACTTGAATTACCGCTTTCAAGCAGGCATCTCTCCCGTTGGAGGGACAGGTATCAGTAGGGTTTGAACCTCTCTTTGCCCTTCTCCTTCTCCTTCTTCTTGTGCTTTTCCTTGTGCTTCTCCTTGGGCTTTGATGAATTGACCGAGGATTGAGCGGTATTTGCTTGATTGTCCTGCTGCTGCTCCCCGCCCAGGCCTCCAGCACGCCATGACCGAACCTTTCCGTCCTCGCCGCAGGTGAATATTGTGGAAGACTTTTTGGGATGTCAACTATCGGAAAACTTCTCAGAGACCGAGGCGTACATACTTGCGGATCAATGAAAACATCCCGCACAATCTCTTCTCCATGAGCTCCAGCAAGGCGCACGCAGTCTTCCAAGGAGCAGGAGTAGTCCAGCGCCTTGCCAGCTGGAGGCGTGTGCAGAGGAAGAAGGTCAAGACGTTGTTCGCTGTGATGAAAAATCAGAGATCTATTGATCAAGCCATTTCCTAACACATCCGAGCGCACAAAACTCGCGTACTGTAAGAAAGACATGGGGTGTGTAGTAGAGCATAAGGCCTGAGCAAGAGCGGACGTACCTGTGATTACCAGCGACGACGACGTTGGCTCCTGCAGTTTGATACACGTTTACAACATATTCGCACGTCAGTTTCTCCCTCACGTCGCCAATCTTGACGGGCGTCAGCTCCGGGCTTGGGTCATCGGAATCCTGGTACTGGTAGAATGCCAGCGTCTCGTCCGTGCCGAAGACATAGACATCAGTGGGCGAGGCGAAGCCAGCGTGGTGCACGGCAGAGCGATGGTTGATGACCTGGCGCAGGGCTTCGTCCTCGTCATTCTGCGTGAGATCGAAAATACTGACGAGGCCATCTGTGCTGGCCGAGAGGAGGGTCGAGGGGTTGGTCGGGTGCAGAGTCAATTCGGTGATGGTATCAGTATGGCTCTCGGCCAAAGTCAGGCGGGGCGTGGAGGCATTGCGGGTGTCCCACGCGTAGATGAAGGAGTCGCCGGGGCCGCGATCCTCGAGCTCGGTGCCGGCGATGATGACGTGGTGGGCGGAGCTGACTTCTAAGGCGGAAAGGCCTTGGGGTTTGGCTGGTGATGGATCAGTATGAGAGAGATGGTCCTGTCCAGCTTCGACTTGTATCCTCGCTCTTTCTGGCCATTGAATGACTTCCCCTTTTTGAAGATACATCAGAAGAGAAAGCTGGCACACTTACGGACTCTGAACTCCATAGCGGCCTTCTTGGTCCGCCGATCCCAGCACTTGACCAGGCCATCTCGACCGGAAGTGGCCAAGACATTTCCGTCTTCGCTGTAGGGTTCCAGACAGGTGACGCTTGAGTGAGTCTTGCCTATGACACCATCTGGCAATAGCTGTAGGGTTTTTGGATCAAAGATGCGTATCGAGTCATCAGAAGACAGGGCGGCAAGCGCT
Source organism: Macrophomina pseudophaseolina (assembly GCA_022204955.1). Taxonomy (NCBI): domain Eukaryota; kingdom Fungi; phylum Ascomycota; class Dothideomycetes; order Botryosphaeriales; family Botryosphaeriaceae; genus Macrophomina; species Macrophomina pseudophaseolina. The sequence goes on along the minus strand of JAJJID010000303.1, from coordinate 28,012 downwards.
GTGTTGGTTCGCCTAAGGCTGTAGATGTAGGAGTCCTTGGGCAGACAAAGGTCGGCCTCTGCCAGCAGCTTGGCGGGCCTCATCTTGACGTGCAAACGGTGTGAGTGCGCAGCGTCGTCTGAGCGTGCCTCCTCGGTGATTTCACGCACTATTGTACGAATAGTGGTCTGCTCGATGACGGGAGGCTGGAAAAATTTTCAAGTCCAAAGCTTGCGAGGACAGGTGCATCGCCTTTGCTCATAAGTCATCACATGCTCAGGTAGCAGGCAGCAGAGCAGCAGCAACCCATTGACAGCCCATGGTATAGGACAAGATCAAGCTCTGGGGCTGAATTTCCGCGCGGTTGTAGCTAATAATTCCTACGCCCGCCGCCCGCGCCCGACACAACTCGTCGGCCATTACGGCGACTCAGCAAAGGCCAGCTGCTATCGGGAGAGCCACTCTCCAGCCAGAAATAACAGCTCGATCTCACAGGCGGTGCTCTCTCAGTGCATATGTCACCCTGATATGAAACGCACCAAATCATAGACTGGATTACAATGCGCGATTAACGACGGGTTGTCCCTCTAGGGACGCTCGTAGAGGCCGCTCATGACTGACATAACGCCAGCCGCGACGGCCGACCACCTGGCTTCACACTCCCGAAGGCGTCCAGAGGCGGTGTTGAGGTCCCATGGAGGAAAAGCAGGAGAGATGGCGGCCGCGCGACAGGAACATTTTTTTGAGGTGTGTGAGCCTCTGCCGCAGATCAGCCGGCTCTCATCAGCGCGCGCATGATTGGCCGCTCATCCTCGGCAGAGGCTCATCGACGCCCGGCCTTGGCCGCTCGTCCAGCATCCATCCCATCATCGACCCAAGCACCACTCCTCTGCCCCTCCGCAAGCCGCCTCCATCGTGACGAGAGCCGCTTCTGCAGTCGCCGCATCTCGCCGCTTTACCCCAAGCTCCTCCGGTCAGAAGCCCGCCACCATGCTTGCCCAGCGTGCCTTCCAACACTCGCTGCGCCGCGTCGCCGGCCAGCGCGGCCTTGCTGCACCCGCCGGGATCTTGATGCAATCGAGGTACCACCACCCTCGCCATACCCTCTGCTGCCCCCAATGCCTCTGTGCTCATCACCCGCTTCCCCATGCGCCTATCGCTCTTGGCTCCAGGCTAACCACCGCCGCTCCCCCACCAGGCCCGTCGCGACCCAGAATCTCCCCGCAAACGAGGCCAACAGCATCCTGGAGAAGCAGCGCCTGAACCGCCCCGTCGCCCCCCACCTTAGCATCTACAAGCCGCAGATCACCTGGTATGGCTCCGCGCTGCACCGTATCACCGGCTCTGTCCTCTCGGGCGGCATGTACCTCTTCTTTGCCGCCTACGCTGTCGCCCCGCTCACCGGCTGGCACCTCGAGTCGCAATCCGTCGCTGCTGCTTTCGCCGCCTGGCCCATTGCCGCCAAGGTCGCAACCAAGACCTTCCTCGCTTTCCCCTTTGTCTACCACAGCGTCAACGGCTTGAGGCATCTGGCCTGGGACTTTGCGGTTGGCATCAACAACAAGGCTGTGATTAAGACTGGCTGGACTGTGGTGGGCATCACTGCCGTGTCGACATTGGCTTTGGCTTTTTACGGAAACTAGAGGGTTGGGCAAGAGATGCCACGTTTTAGACTTTGGGGACGGGGACGAGCACCCGCGGTAGGGAAACTATTGACGGGTGTTTGGAAATAAAGAGACGGGTGGATGCAATGGACGTGTACATCTAGTGGAAACCCACTGTGAATCACAGGTGGGGCGCTTGGACCTCAGCAATACCTTGTTTTTTCGATAGGGTAACGGAGCAATACCATCATTAATTCGAGCTTTGCGACAGAGATCACCTGGCGGCCGGCAGGGTTCTGATGAGACATGGTTACGGACTTAGCGATATTTGACGTAGAGATGGGCAATAGAGTGCTAGGCTTTCGAAGGAAAGGCTGTGAGTGAGCAGGGACTGGAGCAAGTTAAGGAAGGTTCAACATGGAGCGCCTAATGACAACGCGACATAGACACATACACCAATCGCAAATACGCGAGGTCGATTCGCGTCCAATTGATAGGCACACGGCAAGGTGGTGGTCTGGTCACCCCACGAACATCAATCTGTGGACGACTGCCACCGTTACATGCATTCAAAGCGTGGCAAATCGAGCATGGACAAGCCGTGTTCAATATGACCAAAGCAGATGAGTATTACCAGCAGCAAATCCAAGCTGATGCATGCGGTCTTGTACACCGACATGAGACCGGTTCAGGCCCCTCTGGGCGCTGGCTGCAGGGAGCGGTGCTAAATCGCCTCGCAACAAGACGCTTTCTGTGTATCGCACTGACGGGCTCACGACAGCCACAGGGCCTGTCTGAATGCCATCAGTGTCTGAATCAGCAACCGAGGCAAAGGTAGAATCGGGGCATTGACAAGTTTTCACGGCGAGAGTGCAGCATAAGTCCCAGCGGCACCTGCGCCGATCGAAGCGTGATCACGCGGCTCGTCCCGCGCGACACAGGCGCAGCGCCGCGCTCTCCACAGCAACCTGGGCGACCCGGTCCTCCGCCGTAAACAAAACAACCCAACTCTTCCACTCAGGCCTCAACCCGCCACGTCATTCGCACACCATAACAAAGCTATTCTTTCCCTTGAGCGCACCGTCCAGAAACAGCGAAAACATGCATTGAGCCTGGAGAAAACCCGACCAAAAAACACCCCTCACCCAATCGCAGCAGCCCAGCACCGCCTTCGACTGGCCTTCCCTTAGCGCGCAAAGAAGGCGTCATTTCCCCTCCAAGCCCGCTATTTCCAACGGCCTACCTAACGCCTCTTTCTCGCCGCCCGTGCGCCCGCGCGCCTCTCAACATGTCGATCACTGCCTCGCCGACCGACGACACGGCGTCGCCGGGACGCCCTTCCTCCGACCGAGAGATCGACGAGACCTTTCTGCCCGCCGAGTCTGAAGACACGGCCTACAGCATCGATCTGGACGCACTGTTTCTGGGAGGCGGGAGCAAGAATGGGGATGGCGGCGATTTGACGCTCGACGACGACACTGAACCATTCGACACAGTGCGCAGCGAAGACATTGACGGGCCCAGCGACTTCACGCAGAACCTGGAGTTTTGGATGCGCGCAAGGCTGCCGCAGGGCAGTGGTGGCAAGAAGAGGAGCGCGTCGGCGAATACGTCGGCGTCACGACGGGCGAGAGAGGGAGAGAAGGAGGAGGAGATGGAGGAGGAGGAGAAGGAGGAGGAGCAGGACGTCAACAATACCTTGCCGCTGGCTCCAGCTCCGCTGCGGCCTTCGGCCCCGCCGAGCTTCGATTCGAGAGACCATGTCAGCGATTCAGAAGGAGGAGAGGATGTTGATGATGATGACGACGACGAGGGACATGAGGCCGCCGCTGCGGGCTCAGAGCATGGGTCGTATGAGTACACGCAGAGCGACCATGGCGAGGACACGGGGGAAATCGCGGCCGCCGCGATGCAGGATTTGCACGGATATGTCATTTCGGATGAAGACACGTTCATGCCGCCGCGGGAATCGCCCAGGGGGTCGTCGACGATTGGGGATGATGACGAGCGCGGCTCGCAGCAGGGCTCGATCGACGAGCAGATTGATATTTTGTCGAGCATGGACGATGTCAATGAGGAGGAGTACAGGAGCGTTTCGGCGTCGCCGGCGCCGAGGCAGGATGAACGGAAACGAGACACTTCTGCGCCTTCGAGGGCGTCGTGGTTGCAGCCGACAGTTGAGGACCATGAGGATACGCCGCCGCCGCTGAGCAATAGACCAAGTCCAAGGGGCGGCGGAGGGGCCAGAGCGCCCGAGGTGCGGATCGAGGACTATGAGGATCACTTGCGCAAAATGAATGAGGCAGCACGCAAAAGTGCAGCCTTGGATGTCCAGGACTCAGCGTCGGACAGCAGGACAACTCCGTCCTCCTCCAAGAACGACCCAGACGCAGACAAAGACGCGGACCCGGACGACCTCCGCGCCCAACTCAACCGACTCCGCAGCGAGCTGGCACGCCAAAAGGACGACTCGGCCTCGCTGATCTCCAACCTCGAGCAGCAACTCCACCGTGCCCATGCCGAGCGTGACGAGGCGCGCAACAACGAGCAGCGCCGCGTGCGCGACCTCACCGCGCGCCACGACGACCGCGCGCGCGACCTCGACGACCATTGGCAGCGCCGCCTCGCCGCGCAGCAGGCCCGCGCCGAGCACGACGCGCAAGAGCAGGCCTCCGCCTTCGCCCTCGTCCGCTCCAGCTTCGACGCCCGCCTCGCCGCCTCCGAGACCGCCCTGCTGGCCCGCCTGGCGCAGAAGGACGCCGAGCTCGACACAGCCAGGACTGCGCATGCCCAAGAGCTTGAGCAGCTGCGTGCGGGCCACGACGCGAGGGTCGCGTTGCTCGAGGCAAGGGTTGGGGACTTGCAGGCGGCGCGAGCGGATCGTCGCAGCGGTGGTGGGGACGATCAGCTCTTTGGGGGGAGAAATTCATCACCGGCTGTGACGGTGGAGCAGACTCTCGCCCAGCAGAAGGCCGACGCCCGTATCGCCGAGCTCGAGGCCCGGCTTGCGGCCGCGCAGGCCCATCTCGAGGCCGCCCGCGCCGAGCAGTCCCTGTCCGGCTCGTTCTCGTACTCGGATGCGGGCAAGGGGCTTGGCGGCCGTGTTGGTGGCAATAGCACCAGACCTCATCATCATCAGGCCGAGGACGAGCTGCTCGAGCGCTCGAGGCGCCAGGTTGAAGACCTGGAGACTAACCTGGAGCTCTTGCGGGAGCAGCTGGGTTTCGCGAGAAGGGAAACGGAGGGCTTGAGGCGTGATGCGGATGCCGCGAGGGAGAGCGCGAGGGTTTTGAGGGAGGAGCTGCGCGAGGCGCAGGCACGCGCAGCGGAGGGGGAGAGGCGCGCCGGAGGGCTGGAGAGGGCGAGGGAGGAAGATGGGGAGATGGCGGAGGCGGCAAGGAGGGATGTTGTCAGGATGTTGGAGAATGCGCGGAGGGAGGCGGATGCAGAGAGAGCCCGCGCGAGGGAGTTGGAGAGGCTGGTGGAGCGGATGAAGGGCGAGAGAGATGGCGTGAGGAAGAGGGCAGAGGAGGCGGTCAGGGTCGCCGGGACGCGGTTGAATGGGGAGAGGATTGAGAAGGCGGGGTTGAAGAGGGCGCTGGAGGGATTGAAGGCGGAGGTGGAGGAATTGAGGGGGACGGTGGAGGCCCGGAAGAAGGGGTTTGAGGATGGTGAGGGACGAGAGGGTAGCGCTGCCTTTGAAAACGTGGGTGATGAGCATACCGATACGTTCAGCTCCCCCGATAGCCGCTCCAGCGAGCTTGAGTCTCTGCGGCGAGCGCTGCGCGAGGCGGGTCTCGCTGCGAAAGACGCGCAGGCAGATGCTCGTAAGGCGAGAGCGGAGATGGCGGCGCTGAAAGAGGACTTTGAGAGCGTCAACCGCGCGATGGACGAGCGTGTGGTGCAACTCCTGCGCGCAAGGGAAAAGGAGTGGCGGCAGAAGGTGGAAGCATTGGAGAAGGAGAAGAAGGCATTGGGGAGGGCGCTGCTGCATGAATGGGGCAGGGAAGAGGTCGGCGAGGGTGAGCCGCAGGCGTATCGGTATAAATTCGTCAAGAAGGGCGGCGCTGGGGAGAAAGGGAAGGTTTGAACTAAACGAGGGAAGAGGGTGCTTTTGGCTCATTTGGTATCCGGACGTGGCTGGGCTGCGCGAGGCTGCTGCCTGTGTGGACACGGTGTTGGTGTGGTATGGTATGTTTTTGGACCTGTTTTCATCCTTTCTCCGTATATACCTAGGGATGCGGCGTTTGCGTGGCGAGCAGAACGCTCGGCCTGTTATAGCTATGGTTCAGTGGCAGTGGACTAACGAATGAATGCTCGGGTGAATGGTCCCGGCTCGAGTTCATACATGTAGACTCCGTTGAAGTGCAACTCCCCGAGGAAAACAATAAAAAAGGAAAAAAAAAAAAATCCTTACATAGCGCCTGTCATTCGAGGATCCGGATGACTTGTCTGTTACTTGTGGGCTCAGATGTGGAAAGGCCCATGGAAAACTGAAGCAGTCGTCCAGATGGCGACTTCAGTAGTTCATGAACAGCGCAGTATATCATGATGGAGTAATTCTCGCGTTGTTTCTGGGCTCGAGATTCGAAAGCTTCAGGCCCAAGAATGCTATATTTTGCCAATACTGCGGCTGCATCACCTGAGATTCCTGCTGCATTGCTTCACGCGAAAGTTCCATCTCAGAGAACGAGCAGCAGCCTCTACCAACTGCTTCGCAGGACAAAGATTAACATGTGGTTTGCAAGTCGCTCTTGGACATAGAACTTTCACTGTCTTTCCTTTGCGTAAGGAAATCAGTGCCTTAAGTTTCTGTCTTTCTTTCTTTTTTTTTTTTTTTTAAAAAAAAACACCGCCCGCTTGCAGTATGGCAAGTCTCCCAGTAATGAAAAGTTAGTATTTGTATGCTTCAAGATTCTTCCGGCGGCCGCTATGAGACTATACAGACGGAGATAGGAGTGCGATGTTATTAGTTATGCAGGTAGGAATCCTGCGAATGGCCTTGAGAATTTGTTCTTCTTGCCATAGCTCGAGCGATTACCCAAATTATTTAGGGGCCGTATTTCCTCAGTCCTTCTATCTCGGCAAGTCCTGCCGGCGTCGGATGATCCGATGAAGACGACTGTCAAGCGTGTGATGGTATATACGCGCGTAAGCTATTGTAGCGGTGAACTGTTCTGCTTATGGTGCTTGGGTTCTTGCTGCTTCGATCATGCAGGCTCTATCGCTTAGACAGAGCCCGGGATAGTGAATGATCCTTGACCACTTCAAGTGTCAGAGGCGTTCTCTAGCCCTGTGGTCAGCGGCCTCAATGTGAGCGAATTGACAGACTTTATATATAGAGCCTGTGCCCTTTCGCTTTGAGATTGTCTTGCCCTTCATTGGAAGGTCGTGCGCGCGAAGAATGCCTATTTTTGGCGCACGGGTCCATTTTCAGTCTGTCGATGTTGTGCAGTAGTCCGGATTACCTGCCAGATTTAGCGGGTGCGCTGAGGACATGGCAATTGCCATCAGCAGACGAACAGTCGATGGCGGCTCCGAGGTGGGGGTGTGGGGGCGATCATCCCGACACGAGGCTCTGCTCAAGGGGGAGGCGCAACGTGTGCGGATTATTAGTGCCTCGCGAGCACTGTGGGCTCATGGTGGAGTTCCTGGCGTGCGTTTCCTACGGTAAGTGTGGTTTCGTCCTGCATGTGGGCGGTCTGAGAGATGTCTGACAGACGCGATGCTTGCTGTTCCCAAATTACCATCCGCCTGGCTCAGAATTTGCGCGCGCCGGTGGTGGCGTAAATCCTCTAGGTCTGGGCCCGGGATAGGCGACTCAGTGTAGGGAGCTAGTGGTGCCGTGTAGTATTTGGACAGGGTGCGCGGACGGCACTGAAGTTGATGCCAACTGAGCTCCCGTTGTTCCATTTAACAAAACCATTGTGTAGGAGAAGTGGATAAACGCCAAAAATGGGGGGGTATGTTCAACAGAGGAAGTGCAGTGAGAAGAACATATGCGAGGCCAGTCGGAAGCTTATGTCCGAAAACAGGACAGGAGATGAGCGCATCCGAGGCGGATACGAGTACGGGTTGATCTGATAAGCTAGTGGAGGAGACGAGAGCTTTTGCTCAAATTAGAACTTGCTCAAGGGTGTTGGCGTTTAGGAACGGATCGCCTAGTGCTTGCAAAATGTAGGCAAACTCGGCGATAAGCTTGGAATGGAGAACATCTATACTTGGCCCGCAACCAGACGATACAGCCACGCTGGGATTTTGGCGATTGTACGACACAGGCGAGAAGCCAGATGCAGCAGGAGGCCGGGCTTGCTGCATGTCCGCAGAATGCCAATGGCATGCTGCTTCGACCGGCCAGCCCGTAGGCGGAGTCCGAGAGACCGAGCCGAATGATGTGTATATCCGAGAGCCACGGGCTCTGCTCTTACCACAAACAGCAACCTTTCTGGCCACAGCGCAGTGATGAGATGACTTGCTGTGGGCCAGGTGGCTGTAGATGACGAAGCCTGCGAGTAGGAAGCGCGGATTTGGGATTTTTCAGCAGCGTAATAGGGAGATCTAGCAGGCAATAGACGCAGTGGTCGATACGCAAAGCCTCCCAGGGACAGGGTGCCTGACGCAGGGCCGGAGGGCGGAGATGCCAGCGTAAAAGGCGGACGGCGGCCCACCGCGCGCTGGAGGGAGGATGGTGGGAAGGGCTGTAGCTACACCCGGCTGGCAGCCCATCTGGACGACTTCGAGCCCACGCCGCCCTCTCACGCCTTCCCTCCGCCTCCGGACCGCCGCCGGCCCGGCGCCCCCAGGCCCAAGCAGCGCAGAGCTGGACCATTCCCTTCGCGGACGATGGGCGACTCCACTGTGCCGAGTTCGGCGAGGCTCGGGAACAAGTGGTTCCCCCCCGAAAAATCTGATAAGATGATCATACTTCCGCTCTACCTCCATCGCATCCAAGACCACCAGCCAATGATGGCCTCCAAGAAGCTCGACATCGCTCCGGCTCCCAGCCCTGCCCAAGGCGATGCGTCGAGCGCCCCTTCTCCCTTCGCCATCCCATCGCCGCAGTCTGACGGCTCCGGCTCTCCCTTCGATTCCACCATCCCCGCCAATGCCGGCTCGCCGCCCGCTGGGCCCTCATCCGTCGCCTCGACACCCTTCCAGCTTGCTCCCGGCCCCGGCGCGTCGCCGTACATCACGCCTGCCATGAACCAAGGCCCCTGCGGCAACAGCTATGTGATCCCGCCGCGGCCCAAGCCCGGCCGCAAGCCTGCCACCGACGACCCGCCGTCGAAGCGCAAGCAGCAGAACCGCGAGGCCCAGCGGGCTTTCCGTCAGCGCAAGACCCAGAAGATGGAGGAGACGAACCGTGAGCTGCAGCGCGCCCTCGACGAGCGCCGCCAGCAGTCCGATGCCCACCAGCGCGAGGTCACCCACCTCAATGGCGTGCTGGCCGAAGAGCGGTCGCGGTCCGAGGGCCTGCAGCGCAAGGTCGACCAGCTGACGGCCGATAACGACACGATGCGCCAGCAGCTCGACTTCATGCAGGACAAGCTGCTGAAGCTGGAGCGCGAGATGGAGCACTACCGTCGCCTGCCGCCGCAGAACCAGCTCACGCCACCGGCCTGGCGCGGCGATGGCGAGGAAGCGTCGGCCTCATCGGTGCCGAGTGCTGAGGCCCGTGGGGACGCTGGGCCCACCTCCGCACCGCCCTCTGCTACCGCCCCCATCACCCTGCCCCCTCTGGTCCGCTCTGAGAATGCTGCTCCGAAAGACGGCTGCGGTCGATGTGCCGATAATGGCGACTGTCCCTGCGTCGACTCGCTCGTCGACTTTTCCGGCACTAACCGCCCTGCTCGCCAGACCGCCGATGTGGAGATGCACGATACGCCCGCCCATGACGACGAAATGGAAATCGATTTCACCAACTTTGGCAAACGCCCAGCTGCCAGCCGCCCCTCCGCCATGGAGCCTCCCTGCAAGCCTGGCACCTGCGACGCTTGCATGAAGGACCCTTTGCAGAAGCGTTTCTGCGAGACTCTGGCCCGCGAACGTCCCATCAGCCGATCCTTCCTGAATCGCGACATGTCCTACGCCAGCGCCAAGGTTGACGATGATGGCCAGATACCCATCAAACGCCAGCGTCTCAGTGTCGCAAATGAATCCATCGACTGTGCCGAAGCTTATCGCCGTTATTTTCGTAGCGCCAACCTCCCAGTCAACGAAGAGCACCCGGCATGGATGAGGGAGCTCATCACTCTCCCACCCACCCGCAACGACTCTATTCGCCTGCAGCAGCTTAAGGAGACCGAGGAGGCGAAGCACAAACGCCACATGTCTGCCTACGAGCTAGACATGGCTTCAGTCCTCAACGTCCTCAAGAAAGCTGATACCAGGCATAGCACTGACGGCTCGTCGGAGCAACCCTCGCGCCACAACAGCGTCGCCATTAGCACCACCAGCAACGGCGGTGCTGACGGCGGCACTAGCGAGAGCAGCAACGACAGAAACCTCGGTGAGCCCAGCGCGGTGAATGACGAGTCCTCCGGCTAATAAGATCAGAGTCGCGAGCCTCAGTCCAGATTAGTAGAACCACAACCACCACCAATACTTTAGATTTGGTGTTGCGTCCCCCGAGCTCCAACGCACCACAGCGACCTGCTCCTGTGTCGCGCGCAGCGTCTTATCAGAGCTCCATCCGCAGCCCCATCACACCCTCGACTCCCAGTAGCACTGCATTCCACAGGAAGGACAGCCTCGCCTTTGTCATCAATGAGAGCAATCAGTCGAGCTCCTCTCTCCCGGGCACACCTCAGGCCTTGACTCCCGCAATCGAAGCCTAATTTTCGGAAACCATCCGAAAACGGGAGCGCCCCTTGACACGCACATGCGGAAGCCGATATCGGCACGTGCGATCGCATAGAGAAGTGGCCAAGTCGCGTTCTCCAGGGGTCGAAGCATCGATTCCGGTCGCGGCATCGCTGCACCGCTCGATATTTAAGTTTAAGCCACCTCGGTTGAGTGTGGCTTGCCGATGACATATCGTCCTCTCCGCTGTCATAGCGGTGTGAGGATGCATTAGAGTTATTATTGTTAGCGCCCTGCTCAAAAGAAAGATTTGAAAGGTATATCACAGCGTCACCATCTTTGCTTTGACGCTAGTCGGTATTTTGCGTTATCGCCTTTGTAAGTTTTGCGGGTTGTTATCGGTGCTGGATTGGGAACCGGCGTCGGTGTCAATACCCTGTTTTGCTTTTATAGCTGCTGCTGGAGCGCTCACTTTCATTTATGTATACGCTATTGCTTTCAACTGTTTGGATGGCGGCATACATTGTTCATTCAAAAAAACAGCACAGTTGTTGATGGAGGTGAACATGAATGACAGGAAGAAGACAACATGAACGAACATTATTTGCCCTTTTGAGGGAAGAGGGCCTTCTCACCGAGAGGTGTAAATGTAGATAGAGAACAATGATGACACGATATCACCCAGTCTTTGCCCATACTATCGATATTCGTACATGCTGTTTTTCAATTTCCTGGTAAGATCAACGTCTTCGTCGGCGGGTTGGTGCGGAGACTACGTAATCATGACTTTTGTGGTGACGAAGGTATCCAACGGCAAAGCTTCAACAGACACAGCAGTAGATTTGCATGTAAATTGGAGCAGGAACTAATGATATCTTTGGGAACAGATGGGCATTTACCTTTCGATTCGCTATCATTCACGATCCACTGCCCTGTCCTGTCGGAAGTCGTTTCGTCCAAATGCCAACTTCATCTCCGTCTTCGGCGAGGCGCTTTCACCCGTGACACTTCGCTCTCCGCAGACTTACGCTCCCCACCCCCCCCCCCCCCCCCCCCCCCCCCGGGGCCTTGGGCGCGACCCCACCGTCCTTCATAGGCCGCATCGTCCCCACCGTGTCCGCCACTAGTGCCGTCTCCTCACACACGGCTGCACATGCCGCGTGATAACCCGACCCTTTCTCCACCGTCGACGAGGCGGCTGCCCACATGTTGCTTCCCACGATACCCGGTGGGGCCGCGCACCGCTTCAGGTGTGACGGCATAGGAAAGAGCATTGCGGTGCTCGATGAACAAGCCCCGTCCACTAGAACTGGTGGATGGAGAGCGCGGCCTCACGTGTGCGGGGGACGGTGACTGGCCTCGCCAAATTCTGTAGCTCCGATTGGAAGACGGAGGAGGCGTTCTAAGAGCAGCTTTCACCGGTCTGGAGGGAGTCGAGAGATGGGAATTTGAACAAGGCGGGGTGCGGTTGTCTTTGTGGACTCACGTACAGCTTTGAAGTGCTGAGAGGAGGTCGGCTTGGATGTCTCCTGTGAGCAGATTTGGCGTTCTCTCGGTGGCTTTGCGAGCACGCAACGCGATGCCTTGGCGATTGGATACTTTTGTGATCCGTTTCTTAGGCATATCTTTTGTCGATGGTTAGAGAAAGATAGGGAACCCGAGATTTGTGGAGAGAATGAATGAACGGGAGACAGAGAATCCAACATCTCGACAACGTTTCTTCTCATCTACGACGTGTCTTTACAAAGCTTGCTCGGCGCCAACAACATACCGTGCTACCCCGGCTCGCGGTCAGAAAAGCAAGCAAGTGATGCCCGTAGAGTGTGTTCGCTGTCAGATGACCCGGCGTTGTGTAGTGTCAGATGTAAGATTGCCCCTCTCCGTGAGTACACAACGATCATATTATTTAAGACAGAACTTTTGAAGGCTCATAAGCACGTCAGATTTATGAAGTGAACGGCGGAGATGACAACGCAGAGACAGTTCAACGTGAGCGGCGCTGTTGTTGTGATGCTCACAAAGCCGAAGCGATGGAGCAGCGGTCCGAGCCCTGGGCTAACCTAATTATAGCCTAGCGCAGATCAACGCGCGCGCCGACACAAAACTCTTCGCGAATCTGCGCTTCTCTTTCCCTTTTTTCCTTCTCTTCAACGCACCCAATAGACAGTTCTTTTCAGCAACCACCGCGGGAGCCGGCATTCTGTCGGATTCTCCTTGCACCTTTGGTACATCCATTGCTGTTTCGCGATTCGGAGGTGCGGAGAAGGAGGAATTTCCATGGACTCCATAAGAGCTGGCCGCGCATTTTTCTCTGTTGCGTGGGCGGTGTCAGAGGGGCCCGACATACATTATCGTCACTTGCCATGCGTCTGGATTGACCATGCTGCTGCGGGTTGGCGTAAGCCGCTGACGATGAGACCACGAGATGATCAGGCGGCAAGATGATGAGCGAGACCCGCGTGAATGACGGAAGGGAGGCTGATTGCGGGATTGCCTTGCAATTCCGCGTTCAGATTCTAGACCGCTGCCTCTCTGCCTGCCATCTCTCGGCGCGCCCCATCGGCCATCAGAGCCGCCTCTCCCGCGCATCATCGTTCGACGGGCACACAAGATGACGCAGCTTCTTCGCAGCGCCGGACAATCTCGAAACCTTATCAGCGCAAGTGGACGGTTATCCTTGGCGGCGAGCAACACTCCGTGTCACGAGGGCGCCGTCCGGAACAGGCAATCGTGACCTCATATCGTGTCTTCGACACCGCCGCGGGCTGGGATAGATCGCTGCTAGTCTTCTCTCCTGGGCCATCAGCCACTTCGCCCACCCATCATCGAAGATCTAGCCCCCGGGGATTTTCAGGGTCCCAGGGTCTTTTTCGTCATGCGGATCGATGGGCGTACATACAGAGCGCGCAATCCGGGTAAGGTTGATCACCATGCGTCGAGCAGGATACAGGACTCATCAGGCCCGCTGCACTGGGAATCGAGGAAGTCGCCGTGCTCGGCGAGGAACGAGGATATTGGATGCGCCGCTCCTGCTCACTAGAAAGAAGAAAGAGACGCGCACTAGGAGAATCATTTTGCTGAGGATAGCCTCGAGGCCTCCGATTGGGATATTGTCGCACCTTCTCAGTCCTCCCATCATGTCTCCAATTTCCTTTTTAAAAACTCTGAAAGTCTTTGCTGCGGACAATGCCTTTCTTCAGGAATCTTCGATTTATGCAACCAGCTCAGGATCTGCAACGGCGTCGCTAGGATCAGGGTTCGCCATGAACCCAGCAGCGCTAGGTAAATTCAAGGTGCCTCGTGGCTATACTATACTACTATCCCAGCCCATGAAACAATTCCCGTCCGGTACCTGCTCGCGAGCGGCAAGACCAGCCGCGTTCTTAGCAGGACGATGCAGCGGCAGCATCAGTAGTTGGAAAAGACGTCATTCCTGCAGCTGCATCGTCCTGCTAAGAACGCGGCTGGTCTTTGCCGCTCGTGCCCTGCCTGGCACGTCTATCCCGCACTGTTCCCAAGGTACACTCAATGCAGTATTCAATCGGAAGTCCCACTTTCTTGATGGAAAACTAGTTCTCCACACGCCATCGCCACACTGCCAATAGCTCGTCTCCGGCCCTTCTGCTCAATTGTGGAAAGCCACTGCTCATGCATAGCTTCAGCGCCCTCGTACTGAGCGAGGCAGGCACTAAGGGACCGTTTTTAGCACACACACATATGCAAGGCCCAACGTGACCCTGCGCTCTGGGAAGGAAGGAACCCAATCCACAGCCAAAAAGACCCCAAGCGCGGCGCTTGCCCGCGCCTCGAAACGAAACTAGCGACTAACGGCGCAGGCAATGCCCAGCCCACTTTTTCCGTACTTCCGCGCGTCGGGGGAGCATTAGATAATTGGACTCGCTCATGCAAGGCCGGCCAGGCGGAACGCGAGGGATGGAGGTCGAGACCGTTGGCATGTGGACCTCTATCGGTCTTCTGGCCGCCGCCGTTGATGCGGCCAGTGCCCGGAGCGTTCGCGTATGAGGGCGCAGTTGCTGGAGGAGAAGCGAGGCACCGAGAAAAGCGTGTACGTACTGCATTGCGAAGAACAGTACACGCGCACGTGAAGCGCCAGCAGGCGTTCGGGTTCTGGACCAAGCCCCTGGCGGCGGCCGGCCGGCGGCGATTGCGAGCATAACGCCATAGTACATTTACTTTTTGCCCTCGTCGTGAAACACCGGGCGGGACCAGCTTGCGAGAAGACCCTGGACGGATGAGCGGTTTCTTTTCGGGAAAGCAGAACGCTCGAGTCTCGATGGAGGAATGGCTGGCCGTGTTTGAGTCAAGACACCTGTTTGCGGGTGATAATGATACCAGGTTCCCCGCGTTCTTGCTGGACGCATTGGCGAATGGTGTGATGCTGGCAACAAGGCATGTCGCTTGGTTGAAGGAAAGAGTGGAAGGGGAACAAACGCAGGGAAGAACAGCCGTGAAGCCGTTATCCAGAACCGATACGAGATGGACATAAGTAGACGCATTCATAACTTACATGCAGGGCTATTTAGATTCCAAGGAATACTAACACAATAGGGAAAATTCTCATGTTCATCTCATTTTGTGAGAAACCGTCCAATTCTGCGCGATTTTATCAAATAATAAAAAAACGCCCTTTCCTATGCACGTGAAACGGACCGGTCATCGAGATTTTCGTAGCAATTGATTACTTCGGTAACCTCAACAACGAACCGTCTACCGTGGAAAACATGCTGGGTATAGTTGAAGTAAAACAGGTTCGGATGTCAAAGCAAAAGGGGGGGTTCATAATGATCGTGGCACCTCTCGTAGGAGATTTTGGCTCTTTTTAGGGGGTCAAAAGTTGTTCTACCGCCGGTGCCCCTCCATAAGGAGGCGCATAAAAGATATTATCATCGGCCGTTGGGCATGGGAGGAACAGGCGGCTTGCCCTGGTCTTCTTCGTCCTCCTCAGCTAGTAGTTCGTCGGCATGTCTAGAAGACTAGTCAGCATCCAGAAGCCCAGTGTCTGGTCACCGTGACAACATACCCAAGGAGATTCTTGACATTCTTCATCTCGTAGTGCTTCTTGCGCATCTCCTCAAACTGCCGGTGCTTCTCCTGCTCCTGAGGCGGTTCGGCCTCGCGCTTGCTCTCATCCACATAGTCGGGATCCACGATAACGCGCTTCTCGGTGTCCGAGTGGTGCCCGCTCGCGTTCTCTACTTCCGGCTCACCGAGGTCGAGACCGGGGATGTCATCCTCCTTGCTCGGCTTCTTCTTAGGCTTGGTCTTGTCCAGCTCATCCACCACAATCTGGTTGGCATCGAGCGCGGCGATCTCCTCCTCATCCTCAGCGGGGTCGTAGTGGCCGGCGTAAGGAGTCTTCGGCTCGGTAATTTTCATGGTGCTGTCGCGTTGTTGCTCGGTCAGGTACAGGTTCGCCTCGTCCCACTTGAGACGCGGGCTGTTCTCATCGGCGTGGCTGCCGGGCGTGCCCGACTGGCGGCGCGAGGGCGGCCCACGCGGGTTGGAAGACGAGCGTCGGTGGCCAGCATTCTGGATGGTGTTCTGGAGCACGATCTCGCGCTCAGACAGCTCGCGGCTGATGCCAGGGCGGTCGTCGGACGGGACCTGAGCGAGTGGAGCACCCTCGCTGGTGGGGGAGGTGTGGGAGTATGAGGGGTTCTTGAGGATGCCTAAGCAAGCACAACAGCGTCAGCATGGAAGGCAGGCTGGTGGCGCGGCACAGGTCGAGGGGCGCAAGGGGAACGGGAGGGAGGATCAGCGGCTGCAACATACCCTTGGGCCTCTCGTGCGAGTGGTGGTGCGGCTGGGCCGAAGGCGAGTGCACGGGCTGAGTCTTGGGCGAATGCTGGGTCATTTTTGCTGGTGCTGGAGGGGCACACGTGAAGATGGGCCGACGAAAGGTACAGCTCAACTCGGGCGCGGGCGCTGGGGTTTTGTTTGCGGGCTGTCGGGGCTGCTCAAGTTGCAGTGATCAGGGAGTGGCAGTCATGGAAGGCTGTGGTGTTTCGGTTATGGAAGACAGCAGGCCGTTGCCATGAGACAGCCTCCCCACCAACGCACCCGACTCCGATCGCTGCGTTTGTGGTTGGTTCCCGGTACGTCATCGGCACATCAAAACGCGGCGGCAATCACGGCTGCCATCGCCCACCCGGTGACCAGGCGACTCCACAGCTAGACAGCTCAGACAAGCTGGCGCGCAGGTGAGGGGTCTCAGCCGTCGATTGCAGCGGCGCGGTGGCTGGACATTCCTGGCGCTGCTGGCGGTTCCGGTGCGAGCGCGAGCTCCAACGGGCGCTGCCGTCATCTGCGCTTCTTGGCGGTACACTGTACGACCACATGCATGTCCCAAGAGCTCCCATCAGCTGCCCCCCGGCCCAGGCGGATGCGGCGCCCTGCACTGCCCATTTCAGCGGCTCCCTTTTCGCGAGCCTCGTCGTGATGCAATGATCACCAAATTACCTCAGCTGGCCACCGCCGGCTCATTGGCTCCGTTACGCTACATCCAGATCTCCACCGCTCAAGCCTCTCGACGCATGCATGCTTGCGCCCGGCCCCGCCTCTCTGCACCACGACCATCGCTCCTCCACTCCTGCAAGGCACCCCGGACATCCCCAGAACCACCAAAGCGGTTGCCCTCTGCCGAGGTGGAGTCTACTGCGAAATGCGGCGAGTCAGTCAAGGTGGCTGGGTCGATTTAAACCTCAAACGAAAGCCGCTGTACGTGCGTTTCTCAGACTTTTGCCTTTTGGCTTCATGCACAACCAACTCCCATGCGAGTGGGCGGCTGCGCGTGGAGTCGGATTACCAGAGCGTGAAGAAATCATCCGTGAAACTGAGATGTGGGTGAACGTGGCGAGAATAGAACTCACATGAGACCTGCACGTACAACCCGATCAAGTCAAGTGTCGAAGTCAGTGTCAGTGTGTGCTCGTAGCAAGGAATGTGGACGAATAGCGTCGTTGTCGGACTATATGCAGGTAAGAAGCCCTTGCATCTAGCATCATGTGTTGAATGCAAACTGAGCAGGCGGTCCGGGCCAATTCAAGATGCACTACCGCGTTGCTGCCGAAAGTTGACAACGTCGCTCTGGAAGAGATTTCCACGGCAGAGTGCATACGGAGCTGGAGTGTTCATACTGATGCAAATACGCGTGAACTTTGCGGCTGGGCTAGTTCAATTCCCTACCGGTAATGCTATCATGCAATGCTTGAGGCTGATCTCGTGAGGCTGGTCAGTATTCGTCGAGGGCGGGTGACAAGTGTCGCCGTCTGGCTGAGACAGGTGCATGTATACAGTCCTGAGACTCAGAAAAGTCAACGGCGCCGTCCTCGGAGTACCCCGTGCAATACTCAGAGTCTGAGTTGCTCGGCTTCGGCTTCTAAATCCGCAGCACGTTCGCAAGCTGCTGCACATCCGAACAGAGGCGAAGGTGGCGGCGCGTGGTTTTCAAGAAGACATGTCCCATCTTTCAGGTCGTCACCGCATCATGGAAGCGCGCCCGAAGGGGCCCTCGTGATGACGGTTTTAAAGTGGGTTGAGCGTTCTCTCGACACACGCATCGGAATCGCCAGCCGAGTAGAGAAGTCGTGTCGTGCTGGCGATGATTTGAGTTGGTGGTCTTGGGTTTTGTGAAGAAGAAGAGCGGGCGCGGGAACAGAGAAGTTTTTAAGCGGCCGCTCAGCGGTCTTGGCAAAACGTAGCGCCGCGAGCGAATCGACATCTTTCCCGCATCCTCCTCCATCACAAAGAACATTCGACTCAAACTCCTCCCGCTGCACTACCACCTCCACCACCTTCATTCGCACCTGGCCACGCTTTCTCTGCCTTCAGATACCCTTCCTATAGCCCTGCGCACTCACAGTCCCGCTGGTACACCCGCACACCCGTCGCAAACCCACTCCGTTGAAGCTTGCTCCAGCGCTTGTCTCGTTCTCGCTCTCCCACACCCGCCGCCGGAGCGACCTCCTACACCCAAGCGCCACTCCGTCACAAGCCCCGAAAGCCCAATGGAGAGAGACTCTTCCAACCTATGGACCCGTCGCTCGAAGTGAGCTCCTGCTCCCCAGCCACCTCCGCCCGCCGCGGCGTTGTCCCGCCTTCTGGAACTGGCGCTAATTCGTGCACAGCTCCTCTAAGCTTTCCCTGTCTATGAGCAACAACGACCACAGTGAGCCCAAGAGCGACCACCCTCCTCGTGCACGCTTCGGTGGCGGCGGTTCGTCCCACGGTGGACGCTCTAATCCTTTCAACGCCATCCCGCCTTTGGCAACCGGCAGCATAGCTTCTCCAACTGCAGGTGCTTCCACTGCCTTTGGTCTGGGCTCTGGTGCATTCGCGTCCTTCGGATCCGCCACCAAAACACCCAAAACGCCAGGCACCGCATTTGACTTTGGCAAAGCAGCTGGTGCTGTTGCGTCGCCCTCGACACCTGGCGCCAAAGGCGACAAGATTCTTGGCAAATCGACAACAACGACACCAGGGAAGGCAGCGGGGCAGAGTACACAGGAGACAGCGGTGGTGTCAGGCGAGCTATCATGGGATGTGCCTGCGCCTCTCAAGTACACCTGGGTCATCTGGTACCGCCCGCCCACGTCCAAGAACTCCGACTATGAAAAGTCGACGGTGAAGATGTTGCGGATGTCTACGGCCCAGGATTTCGCAAGGGTGTTTCGCCACCTCAAGCGCCCATCCATGCTGCCCACGGTGTCGGATTACCACTTCTTCAAGGAGGGCATTCGGCCAGTCTGGGAGGATGAGGAGAACAAGAAAGGGGGGAAGTGGATCATGCGACTCAAGAAAGGCGTCGCGGATCGGTATTGGGAGAATCTGCTCCTGGCGCTAATTGGCAACGAGTTCATGGAGGCGGGCGAGGAGGTTTGCGGTGCCGTCGTCAGCGTCCGGAGCGGCGAGGATGTCTTCAGCGTATGGACGAAGAACGACGGCGGCCGCAATGTCAAGATACGGTGGGTGGCCTAGTTTGGCGCTGTAGGCTTGCGAAAACTGACGTGACCGTAGGGAAACGATCAAGCGTGTACTGTCGCTACCGCCCGATACGCGCATCGAGTGGAAGAGCCACGACGACAGTATTGCACAACGGACGGTGCTGGACCAACAGCGCCAAGAGAAGGCGCAGGAGAGGCGGAGGACTCTCGCGGATGAAAGCAAGCAACAGGAAAAAGCCTCTTCGTGATGACAGCGATCTCTGATACCATACGGCGGTTCGGTTACTTGCATTTCGGGACGGAGTGATTTCATGGGATTGAGCGTCTTTCTGGGATTCTGCAATGGCATTTCTGTGGGGATGAATCGACGCCGAAGAAAACCCTCACACTGTATTCTAGTAGCCGGCGGGTGGGTGCTTGCCGTTTTGGGCCTTTTTTGGGGGTTGTTCGGGGGATCCGCGTGTTGCCTTTCGATTGTGCGCCGAGACGCGCCGCTGGCGGAGAATCAGACCACTGCTTCCTCAGCGAATATGGTGTGCAGCGTGCAGTTTGCGAATTGAAGTGCGTAGTACGCGGCGGCGCTCAATCCATCTGATGGCGGTGGTGCTAGCCGCGTTAGGCTTCGATGAGATTTGCGGTGGCACAAGGATCACCTCCAGCAACCCTGGGCCAGGGTTGGCGGCGAGCGAGTGCGTGCGAATAAGTTTTACCGTGAAGAAAGTAAAATGCAGAACGAAATGCCTGGCTGGGTAGAGCAGAGCTTGTTCGAGACAGGTTGCAGCAAGCACCCACGGCAGCAACAGCAGCCGGGAGCCGTGGGAGAGCGCCCAGCACACGATGCGATGCGCCTGCGCTTGCTGCCGGCGTTGATGCTGCGGCGCATCCCGCATCCCACAACGTCACTCTCCGCGCCACGGGGTCCCGCGAACAATGCTACTCCACCTGGCCGCGCTCACCGCGTGAAAATGCCAGATCCCGTGCCCGACAACTCCTCCATGCCCACCAGGCCTCCGCCCCACCCCGCTTCGCCTGTTCGTGAGGATCCTTACGAGCGCCAGTCGGCCGTGACTGCGGCGAGCTCTTCGCATGTTGCCCGAAATCCTGGGCTTGGTCAAGCGCTTCACACCGAGCGGTAGCTCTGCCGACAGGCCATCCGGGACACAGCCTGCTGTATATCCTTCCCAGGAACGAGTACGTGTGCTCTGCCTTCGTTCGCCCTTCCTGCTCCAACCGGCGGAGACGTGTGCCCGCCTTCCTGTTCCTCCTCATGAAGCGCACTGCTGACCTGCGACATAATAACCGTGCAGTTCAACGATGCGCCCCCGTCCCCCGCTCCTTCACATCAACAGTCCCAGGCTGGCTCTGCGCTGGAAAACCGGTACGGCCTCTCCGCTATCGCCATCTCGCCCTTCCTCAGAAACTTACCCTGAGACTCTTAGCTCTCCCATGCAACCTCCCCAAGATCTCCCCCGCCGCGGCTCGGGACCAGGCCGCGAAGAGATGAGAATGTTCAGGCCGGATTACAGGTGCGATCATAACTGGCGCGGGGCCGACGTTCTTCTCAACACCGGGCTGACTAGAGGGCAGTTCACCAGACGACGCAATTCCTGTTGGCATACACGTGCCTGGCACGAGTCCTTCAAGCGGTACCGCATCCAGGTCAAGAAAGGTATACACTATGGCTGGCAAGCCTGGAGCAGAGTCCTGTGCTGACAGGAGTTGGCAGCCCGGGTCTCACAAGAGCTTTGTCCCCCGCGACAGCTTATCGCAGGCCTCACCGCACGCGGCCTTAGGGCATAATATGACGAAACATGCGTTTGGAAATGTGTCTAAATCCCAACGCCACCAGCCTCTTCGAACCGAGCGGAGTCGGGGTGAAAATGTGCCAGCGAGGAAGACTTACGGCTTCCCTGAGGCAGAAATATTCCCGGCCTCGAAACGCCAGAAGACATCACATACGCCATCCTCTCCCGGAGACGTCGTGGACCTCACACTCGAAGACCACCCCCCGGCCGAGGCTCCTGGCCTGAGAAGAACTTCGACACAGGACTCTGTGCTCCGGAATTCTTCCGCACGATTCGCCGCTCCGCGCAGCAGCGGGTCGGGTCATTCTGCAGCATCGGGAGCCTTTGCATTGGACTCATACCAGAATGTAGAGCAGAGGATGAACCCAAAACATTACTCGGCCTCCCGTCGTTCATCGGAAAGCCTCAGTCGAGAACAACTGGAGGCGGCGAGGGTGACTGGAGAATCTCCTAGAGGCAGTGGTGGTTATTCTGCAAATCAAATGCAGTTGAGCGGCGATGAGAGCGAGAGGCAAGAGTATGTGATGGATAATTTCTTGGACAGTCGTCCGGGTGTGCAAGTTTCACCGCCGGCTAAGCAAAGTCTTCCGGGCGAGCCAAATGCACAACCGGTCAAGAGAAGACTCATGGGCCAGACATTGCCTCCAGGCCTCAAGAGTTCGGCTCTCCACAACGATCATCTTGCCCAAGACCAGCTCGGCGACGATTCCCCCGTGCACACTATACCTTCAAGCTCTCAGAGGAAAAATGGAAGAAATAAGAAAAGCTCCTGTGTCTCAAACACAAGCAAGACGGATCTGGTCCGTCCCGGAAGAGCGAGTTCAAGAGCAAGTGCCTCGCTTGAGGATGGGAGTGAGGATGAGCTTACGCTCCCTGTCCGAAGAGATATGCCTCCCTCTAAGCAACGCGAGTCAACCATTGGGACAATGGATGCTGAAAAGCCTGAACGCACCAAATCTCCGTATTTCGATGGTTCCGCTTATGCCACAGGAACGTCTAAGTCCGATATCAAGGCGTCGAGGTTCACCGGGGACAAAGGTGCCAAAACCTCATCGCATGAGAGCAAGGGGCAAGGCACAGAGGCGTGTCAATGGTCTTTGAAATCATTCAAAATACCTGGCTGCCCAGAGATACAGTCGCCCGATCTCGAGCTTGTTGCACCCCCGGGATCGAAGCGTTTCAATGTCTTTACCAAAGATGGCCCTGTGCCGGTGGGTCAAGATCATGCGGCTATTGACTGCGGCAAAGTGACAAAAGTTTTGACAGTCGAGGACGGTGTCAAGGACTCCAACAAGATGTGTTTCACTGGAGTAAGGGATGAACACGGCATCTACAAGCGATTCGTGGAGTTCTCTGGCGCAGAGGAGCTCGAGGGCTTCAAAAGGTACTTAGCTTCGCACACAACGATTAAAGTCCGATGTTCGAACCCGTAAGTCGAATTTTTCCCTCCAGCCTTCTGTCGGAACTGACAATCAAAACTTCAGGCATCAAATAGACCGAATGTTTGCGAGCGCAGATGAAACCGTACGGCGAAATTCATTGTCCGAACCCGTCGATGCAGGACAAGAGGAGGCGTATCTCAAGTCCCAGAACAGCCGACGTAGCCAAGAGTCCATTGAGCGCAAGCATGACAAAGAACGCGCCTGTGAAAAAGGATCAATCACCACCACCACAAATGGGAGATCACGCAACAGCACGAAGCTCATCTCACAACTGCAGGCTGACATAGTTCCGAACGAAACTAGCGCGCGCACGACACGAGGAATAAGACGGGCAGAGGGGAGCCCGGATACGGACAGTTTTCAAGCCCTGTCAGTTTCGCGAACCACTCGGTCCAGCGCTCGCACTCGAGACGAGGGCCAGGACATCACATACGTTGAGGCCTCCCCGGAATCAAAGAAAATGAAGCTTCCATTTCGGCTTCCAGACAAATGGAAATCGTCTCTACCATATCCGCCAAAAGGTCGGCGAGTAATAGAAGTGAACCATGAGGATCTTTACAGACTTAACGATGATGAGTACCTCAACGACACCCTCATCGAGTTTTACCTGGCTTGGGCTACCGATGAGGCCGAGAAAGGCGGATGCCTCGCTTCCGACAAGGTGTTTCGTTTTAACACATTCTTCTACACGGCGCTAACAAAGGGTTCGAATGGGCAAAAAATAGACTATGGGAGTGTTCGTCGATGGACTTCTAAGACGGACATATTCACTTATGACTATCTTGTCATACCAATCAACGAGAATTACCACTGGTACCTTGCAATCATCTACAACCTACCCACCCTTGTGCGGAGACTAGAGCACTCAAAGGGGGATGATGGTGATCAAAAGGATGTCGAAACATTAAGTTTGAGCAAGAAAAATAGCGCGAAACACGGCTTGATCGCTGCTGTCCACGAACGACTTTCAGACCAGCCAGGAACTTCTTCGGACCCCGTCAAGGAGACCGAAAACTCAGGTGATGCTATGGACGTTGATGTACCTCTTCCGGAACATGAACGAACGAGGCTTGGAAATAATGGAGAGCGATCCATGGATGAAGATACGAAAGATACCAGCCTTCAAGCAAATGGACAGAAGGAGTCTTCCAAGGGCAATCCCAAGGGCAAGAAAGGACGGAAAAAGCAACCTGCAACTGTAAAAAGGGCCGACTTGGACCGGTAAGCTGGCTCAAAGATGTTTCCTCATTGTGGCTCCATACTAATATTTCTCAGGCCCA
The DNA here is from genome assembly GCA_022204955.1 of Macrophomina pseudophaseolina. Classification (NCBI taxonomy): domain Eukaryota; kingdom Fungi; phylum Ascomycota; class Dothideomycetes; order Botryosphaeriales; family Botryosphaeriaceae; genus Macrophomina; species Macrophomina pseudophaseolina. The sequence goes on along the minus strand of JAJJID010000303.1, from coordinate 4,137 downwards.
CTATCATCCTATTCGATTCAATTGGCCAGGCCCATACTCCAACTGCTCGTAACCTCAAGGAGTATTTAGTCAAGGAAGCTGAGGTCAAGCACGGACTGGCTCTTGATGCAAAAGTCTTTCAGACAGTGGTGGCCAAAGGTATCCCTCAGCAAAACAATGTTTACGACTGCGGCGTTTTTCTCTGCCTATATTTCGAAAAGTTCATCAACGGACCAGACGTATTTGTGCGCAAGCTTCTTCACAAGGAAATGGACGGGAAAAGGGACTGGCCAAACACGGACCCATCGAAGACGCGCCGGGATATGCTGGATTTGCTCGACGGGCTCTATCAAGAATTAAGGAGAGAGCAGAGGGAGCTGAAGCGAAAGAGGAAAACAGAAAAAAGCAAACTGGAGGAAATATTAAGCGTTAAGGACAAAGGATCCTCAGGCGTGGCCAAACAGAGCTCACCTGTCAATACTCCGGAACCTGAACCGGCCCTCCAACCACGGAGAGAAGTCCATGAGGAAGCATCTTCAAAGAGCCGTCCGCGCAGCCAGGAGCCTCAACGGTCCGCTTCAGCATCGCCAGGGACGCCGCCATTACTCAGGCCGTCACCTGAAGTGATGCAGCAAAGTTCGCCGCCACTTCTTTCCCGTCGGAAGGAGCAAAAGAGTACTGGCAGTCCGGAAGTCGTTGTTCCCGCTCTAAAGGAGTCGCGGCCCCGTGACTACGATATTCCACATCCTCACGTTCCTACGAGATATGAATCTTCTGACTATGGCATCCCACATCCACACATCCCTACGAGAGACAGCGCCCCGCCTATCTTCAAGGGTATACAGTCGTTGCCGAGCCCACGTGCCCGCAAGCGCAGAGATCCTTCGATTGAGTATGACATGGAGGAACCTGTCCAGTCTGTTGAGGGCATGGAAGGCGTGGAGCAGGGCCTGGCTGACGACGACGAGTCGATGATTTACAATGGGGAAGACGAGGATATGGCACAGGAGGTGATAGACATTGGGGATTCGCAGCCTCAAGATGACATACACTCCAAGGCAAGGGAAAATCACACGACGTTCTTGTTGGAATTGCGGGAAGCTGCGGCAGCGAGGGGGCCGTCGAGGTCGGAGTCGGCGTCGTCGTATCGACGGAAGAACAGGAAGCAGCAAAAGCAGCCGGAGGTCATTGAACTGGATGGTTCTCAGCCTTGATGGTTTTGCACTGCCGGAGTGGATCTCTGCTTATTTGTGTCCTCCGGTTCAGCCGGGTAAAGCGTTTGCTTTCTTTGCTTTCTCTTTCTTTTGCTCGGGATTACTTTCTCTAACTCGAGCCTCATCGGCATCTGTTGTTGTTTTCTCCTCATGAAGAACAAGGGGGGCGGTCATGGTTCCATGCAGCTTATACCTATCTGCATATATAGAGAGGCGTCTGATTTACGTCCGGTTTTTTGTTTAATCAAGCTTTTCCCGCTAGCGTATACGCTGGTGGGTAGGGGGAAGACCGTCGCAGTGGATGGAAAAGGAAGGCGGAGAAAAGGTAAGTGTACTCAGGAGATTTAGTTCGGACAGATTGCTGCGTCATGTGATTGAATTGTGTTTATATCACCTGATGACGGCCTGCTTGGTGGGTAGCTATTTCTCTCTTCCGCGAGGTTGAGGAGGCCGTTGCGGTACTCCTCATGCGAGTAGTTGTTGGGTCTGTAAGCTTTGTGTAGACCAAGAGATAATCATGGATGAGTTGAAGCGGTCGCTCAGATGCCAATATTGATCGATACTGGTAGGTTTTTGTGCCCAAACAACTGGTGAACGCCATGGTTGTGTTTGTTGGAGGGGTGGATCGAAAGCACCAATCATTCCGCGCGGCGAGAGTATGCATTGGACAGAAAGAAGTGCGACGCCGTGCTCGAAGTCTGAGCTGGCAGGCGTGAATCGAATCCGACATCATGCATGTGGAATGTCAGAAGGAAGCTGGATTGCTGAGATGGAAGCGCTCTCGCAACGACCGGAGCAACGTTTGCAAACATTCACTCAGACTCTCGAACAACGTTATACAAGCGCGGAGGATGGTCTTCCAAAAATTAGTATTCGTAGCATTACTTCACTTCGATGTGTGTTGGGAGAACTGTGACCGACAAGGACACCAGGATCACGGGCCTAAACAATATCAACCCCACAAGCAGCATATCATTCTCCACATCACAATCTTCTCACAATTATTCGCTGTTTGGAGACGTCACGAGCTTTGCCCTACATATGCTTAACGGGCATGAGAACGCGCGAGGATACTGCTCGGCTCCCTTTTTCGGCGCGGAGAATGTTCGACCGTTTCAGTCTCCTGGGCCAGTTACACTTTTACCCTCCCTCCCTTTCGTCGAGCCGCTTGCTGGGTTGCTGCTGCCGGCCTAAGAGCGTGGTGTGGAGGCGGGGTAAAATGATGCTCGATGGGCGATTCGCCTAAAAAGGCTGCAGCTGTGCGACACAGCAACGCAGGAAGGTGCAGGGAGGTGCATTGTGCCCACAATGAAAAAAAAAAAACCCCCCTAATTGTTTTTATTGAGTCCCGGGATAATGTGTTCGCGTGTCGTTAGGGAGGATTTCGTTTGTGGTCGTTGCTGGATGGAAAGGATTTGCCGCGGGAGCTCCTTCCACAACGCCTTGCTCTACCGTATGTTGCGGAAGATTCCCTCCGGCATCCACTCATAGTGTGTTTGTGGCGTGTGGCGTGTGGCTTCCGGGTTTTGTTGTTGTTGTTGTTGTTGTAAATCCCTGGCTTTCCGTGAAGCTTTTTAGATGGGACGGGTATGGCATAGTGTGGGATGTGCGCGGAGATTCGAACACTGCAGTGCTGCCTCACGCACGATGGGGATATCGAATGACGTTCGCGTCCAAAAGGCGGGAATGCTGACTGCAGTCCTTGCTCTTGCACTGCCGAGGGGCTCCCTTGTCAGCCGCCAACATCGCGGTCGGGGATGCAGCGGCTCGCGGTGGTCTGTGTCTGGGAATCGTGTACAAGGGACGCCATGAAGCGGCTCGCGTGAAGTATCGCCGTTCGATCGTGGAAGGGTAGATCTGTACTCGTCCAAGAATGAAGAGGCTCGGGAGCCTTGGACGTCTGTCAAGCGTGTCTTGGAGGTGGATTTAGGGGTTGCGACCGTGGTTGGGCGGTTGGTGATGCCGGGGGGGCGCCATGTTGACGATGGCAAGGAGCGCGGAGAACTGTAAAGCTGTGTTTGATTGCTCAATTCTACATCAGTATGTGACTGCTTGGAACGCCAACTCGGCTTTCAATGTGTAAGGAGTAATCGTAAGGGACGAAATTATGAAGGTTGATAGTTGCGACGGCACATTTGATCTGCGTAATACGCCGACGGTAAGATAAGCTTGCAGAAGCGCAGAGAATCATATTGCGTCACTCCCATTTTGAACTCCCGTGATGTGGATGGTCACATTGTGCAAGTTTTTGGAATTCCCAAACCTAGTGTTTTCGTGGAGGGAAAAAGATTTTCATGTGATTATGCTGGGGTATCTCAACTGAGATATGACACTTCTTAAGGAAAGTACACAACAAATGTTTAGGATGATGGATGATGGATGATGAGAGGGACACTGACGGGGAGATCGCCTTGTGCTGTGAGCTGAATTTTGTTATAGCAACTCTGGAAGACGAACCGGCCGCAGCGGGGTGAGCGTTAATGTGGATAAACCAAGCTCTAAAGGGATTCGATCTCGTCTCTCGAGCACATGAATATAAGAAACAACATTTGGACGTCACAATTAGGAACGATTAATGAATCCAGGAGACCGATCTCGAAGGAATTAACGTTTCACAGCGCGCAGGCATGCGATCGTCCAGTTTCCAGCCGTTCGCCTGGTCACAAGACCTGCTTAGAGGGCATGAATCAGTAATGTTTTTGAGAGTAATCAAAAGCTCGCTTCCGATCTCCCAAATTGGCCTGATGAACCTTTCCGACGGGAAGATCTACAGCCAAAGGGGTTGACCAGGCTGCGGTCACACATTTGCCGCTCAGCTAGGCGAGCTTCCATCATGCAGTCGTGTGCGAAGGGTGGGGACTTGTGACGAACTTGCATCTAGTATACATCCAGTAGAACTTATAAAAGAACTCTTTGGAAGCAAGCCCCCGCTAATCGGATTACC
>JAJJID010000302.1:0-48593 GCA_022204955.1 Macrophomina pseudophaseolina | reverse complement strand
CGAAACTCCCAGAATCAGAAAAAATAGCAACACGCCGGAGATCCGTGATTAATCATTTGAGACATTTTATGCACTTTTGAACCTTCAGCTTAGATAGCCGAGGGCTCCAGATCCGGCAGATCCGACGGACCCGTTCCTTCGACCGCATCCAACACCTGCTCATGCCATTTGTCCAGCCACCACAACCCAGCATGCTCACGTATCAGGGCTGTGGAAATGCAGGAAAGTCAACATTGTCATTGCGAGGGGTAGCAGCCTGCCGGAAAGGTCTTGGAAACTCTGGGAATAGGTGATTGAGAGCTGCTGCCAACGGCCGGCAGCGTTATAGGCCTTTTCCGCGTGCCGCAACGTTGCACTTCCACCCGTCTTGTGCACAAGCTGCAGCCATACGCAGTCAATCTCAAGCCGCTTGCACCCTGAGCACTGAGGATAGACCTCATCACACTCGAGCCAGTGGAGGCACTGGTCAGCCAATCCTGGATCTGCCGAGTACGCAGGACGCAACTGTATGACGCAACGAAAGCAGCTAAGAGCAGCCTACTCACCTTGCGATGGCGCTTTTTACACTCGAAGCAGCACGTTCTAGAGTTGCTGTGAGGCCTTCTCGTTGCCATGGCCGAGTCGATGGGTTTGCAGTCCTGTCTTTATAAAACCGAGAGCAACCTGGGTGAAGGTTGCCGGGCTGCAGCGAAGGGTTAATTTGCAGGTTCATGGGGCGCCTACCAGAGAAAGCTGTGCCACGTGCACGCTAAGGCGAGCTCCTCCTCATAAGGTGGTGCAAGCTTGCATTGCACGGCTGTATTGGTTTCTGCTGTTAGTGCAACCACACTTTTTGCTCATCTATGAAAGAAGCCTACAAGCTGATCAAGCCTATTCTGATCTGATCTCTCAGTCATAAATTGTCTCCCGAGCAGATTCGTTCTTCTGAACAGAGGCGTCGAAACTGAGAGGCTGCTTCCCTGTGATCATTTCCACCTTTTTATCCGCCTTCTCAGAACCTGCCACTGCCATGGTTTCAAGTGAAGTGAGGAGTTCAGCAACCGGCTGGAGCATGCCCATTGTCAGCAGTGAATTCTTCCTTTGCTACCTTTGAGCTTCACGTTCTCAGTAGACAGGCTGATAGCGTGGCCGAGCTTCTCTGCGATCTGAAGGGTAATGTGTCAGTGTGTCTTGTGGCTTCAAGGAATACCCGCACCCTATGCACTTAGCTGGTCACGAGTCAACATCTCAGGATCCAATATCCGGTAGTCCATGTTGTTCGGTGTCTCGTCGACGAGAGCGCGGAAGGCAACGGCAGCGATATCCTCGGCGCTGCATAACGGGATACGCCCGTCTCCACCTCTACAGGCTGTATAGATCTTGCCTTGCTGGCTAATGGATGCCTGATTCCAGCTCTCGGAGAAGTTTTTGTTCGAGCAGGTCCGATCGCGCTGAATAAACTTGCCGTGTCAGCTAGGGAACGTACCCGTAAACCAAGATGGCCACAGCACCGTGTAGTCGCAACCGATCTCCAGCACATGCAGCCACACCTCACCACATAGCGGTCTCTGGGCTCTACTGTGCCATCTGTCAAGAGAATCGGATCTCTTTACGCCGTTTTCCTTGATAGTATAGTCAATGACGGTGTTCACGTGAACGGAGGGCTCCGCTATCTTGGGGGCAACCAGATAGACCGTGTAAATGCTCTTTTCCGCCTCGAAGGGACTTTTGAAGCTTGGGTTGCCAAGCCAGTCGAATTTGACAGAACCCATCCCAGTCGTGGCTGCAGAAAGGTCCCTTTCGACTGGCGAGAAGGAAGGGAAATTTTGCATCTTGCAAAAGGCGAGCGATGCGGAGAGAAGTCTTTCCAGTACCACCGGTGAGAAGGATCGCCACTGCTGTATCTTCTTGATGTCGATTGGAGTTCTTGGGTAGTAGTTGGCTGTTGATGCCAGTCAAGCTGTAGCAGCTAGGTTGAATTTTCATATATTCAAATGAGGCGACTAAGTCGGCCGCCTTTTGGTGCTATCTCCGTTTCTGCATCCCCCCTTGGCTATTTCCCTTCCGTATCGAGGTTGGGCCCACGAGAAGTAGTTGCCACGCTACTAGAGAGTAGATCGGGTCCAGCTGAAACCTCTCGGACTTGGACCCAGCCGGCTTCGCGATCCACTTTGATCTGACAAATCCAACTGTGCTGTTCAGGTGGCAGGAGGATTGTTGATGCCTGGTCGGAAGTTAGTGTCCTCTTCTCCAATACGCCCTAAATTTGAACAGGCCCGTAATAGTCTTCGAGTCAGAGGGCTCATCTGAATTCAAACTCTCTTTTCAACCATACTGGGAGCCGCATCTTCACCATCACTCGCTTATCAAGCTTAAATAGTCAATTCTCATAATCTCCAGGACCTTGGCGGAATGAAAAGTCAGTGTGGTTTAGAATATTACTTACTACGCCTACGACCTCCCGCAGCAAGGGCCCAAATTCACGCAAAAGAAGCTTCAGCCTAAGGTGGATGACGCTGGGTACTTTTGCGATGTGGTTACTAATCTGGTTCGTCCCCTCTCGACCAAATTATCTAACTGGAGGATTTTCAGATCGGGCAGATTCTTCAAAGGATATGGCGGTCAGAACACGTCCGGGCGGCGAGATATCCCTCACATCCGATCAGGTGCCTGCACGTCTTTCAGGCCGCTAGAATGTCTCCTCTATCGGTGTACATCTGTGGCAGATTTTCCATACCGGATTCCGGCTGTGACGCTGCCAGATGACCGAGCTATCTTCGCCGGGCAGCAAAGCCTACCGAATCCGCTGTTTGTTTGGAGTCCTCTCATTTCTCGTTCACAACACATCAGCCTCGTCAATTCCAGCACTCTGGTCACCTACACCCCAATATCGTCTGATTTGCTGTCGAAAGTCCTGACCATCGTCTCCTGGTACCCGCCGTGCTTGGGCTGCCAGTAAAAGCGCGATGTGCTGGTGAAATCGCATGTTTATATGTGGATGTCGCTCCCCAATATCTCCGACCATATGTCATACCTCGCAACACTGGCTAAACAGTGCGGGTTGGCGGCGAAGTGGGCCGCATTTTGGTGACCGGACACTCATCCGGAGGAGTGTTTTCTTAAATTCCAGCAAAAGGTCCATACAATACCGCACTAACATTTGTGCCTCACCTGCATAAGGAGCACTGCGAAAATTTCTACTGCGTCAAGGGCCGCATTCAGGCGTGGGCACAGTCGAACACCAGCAAGTCGAGCAACCTGGAGCAACAGGCGCGGATTTCGTTCCTGGGAGACTACGGAGCAATACCACCGAAGACCATCCACACCTTTGAGTTTGCGGATCCAGATATATAATTGGCCGTCGTTTTTGTGCCGGACAGCACGCTGCAGGAGCAGCTCGTCGCAATCCAAGACGACACACCCGACTCGGCAATTGGCTCCCCCTTCGACCCTGCCCCTACCGTCGCAATCACACGGGCGGAAATCCCGCGGTGATCAAGTCGCCGCAGCAATTTGACAACTACCCTGCCCTGGACTTCCCGCACCGCGATGATATCGTCAACGAAATCGTCGGCTCCGGAAACTGGCACAACGGCAGCAACCTCCAGGCACCCGATGCGCTTGCATCCAACTTCATCGCGAACAACTTTGGGCCCAAGTATCTCAACAGCGAGGGCGGCAGGTGCAAGGTCGTGGCGTCACTTATGCCTGGACTACGATTTGATCTAGCAGAGGGCTGAGTGGAATTCGGCGTCGTATCCTCAGTATGTCTCTTGAAGCTGCCACTAGCAGGACAGCATCGGCGCAGATCACGTATCCATCCAGGCACCCACGTGCAACAGAGACAATAAACGCGTGCAAAATGAAGAGAATTGCCAGCCTCCGATTGTGTGGAGAGCCTGGGCAGCTTGCTCGGTTCTCATTTGCCAAAGCGCCGTCGAAGATGCTCTTTCGAACGGGATAGCCAGCTGTCCCCACAAAAGGATGTGATATGGAATATTCGGTATCGCCAAATGCTCGCCTGGCCACCAATCACGTCGGCGACACGGCCACGATTATCTCAAACACCATCCGCCCGCATATTGCGTGATGGCCACACCGCGCGGCAACGCCGGGCAATTGCCGATGCTTCTGGTGGACAAGCTCTGCGCGCGCGCGCGCGCCTCAAAAAGCCAATGCCGTCCCGTTAGCGCCGTGGCATTTGGCTCGGGATTCCGAAGAGAAATGTCGTCGCTCGGAAAAGACGTTGCCGCCGCCGCCATCACTGCCGTACCGCCATCTCCTCCCCCTGGGGATGAGTATGCGCAGGAGAAGAAGCCGCTGAAAAAACGTATCCGCGAGATTGTGTGGGACAGCTTCGACCGGAGTCCGGAGGAGCGGCGGTTCATTGCCAAGATCGACTTCTTCATTCTCACATGGGCGGGCTTTTCCTACTTTTCGAAGAACCTGAACTCGAACAATTTGTGTGAGCTCGGCCCGCCAATCGCTGGACCATCTGCTAATGATAAAACGCAGCGAACGCTTACGTCTCGGGCATGAAGGAGGAGCTGAATGTCGTGGGAAACGAATACCAGACTTTCACCACCATGTGGACCATGTAAGAGAGGAGCCGAAAACACCCTGGAACTCACTCACTGACACTCGTTGCAGCGGCTACGTCATCTCTCAAATCCCCTCCCAACTGGTGTGCACTAGAGGTAATGCCAATGCTCGAGGTTTTGAGCGCGAGATGCAGAGCTGACCACGCACAGTCCGTCTGTCTCTTTGGTGCCCGAGCTGGGAGCTGCTCTGGGTGGTCGTCACCTTCGCCAGCTCCGCGGTCAAGACGCCGCACCAGCTCTATGCTTGCCGTTTCCTTGTACACGAGTCGTCCCCGAATGTGGGAGATGGCGCTAATGCGCGATAGGTCGGGCTCGCAGAAGGAACCTTTTATCCGGCAGTTCACACGGTGCTCGGAGGTTGGTACACGAAACAAGGTGAGTAGTTGGGCTTCGTCTCAATGCCGGTGCTGATGCTGGCTGTCAGAGCTTGCAAAACGAGCCTGCATCTTTTTTGCCTCGGCCTTTGTCAGTTCCATGTTCAGCGGATACCTCGTAAGTCGACAACCACGGAGTCGTGACTGGGGGCTGATGAGGGCCAGCAAGCCGCGCTGCATACCGGCATGAATGGCGTCCACGGATTGGCGGGATGGCGATGGCTCTTTATTTTTGACGGCGTGATTACATTGCCAATGGCGCTATGGGGTGAGCATCTGCCTGCGAAGACCACGTCACGAATGCTTACCAGGACAGGCTATTACGCTCTCCCTGACCTGCCAAGCACCACGCGGGTGCACTGGCTGAAGCCCGAGGAGAAAGAGTTGGCGCTGGAGCGGATGAGAAAGGCTGGAAAACACCTGGAGGAGCCATTCACGATGCAGGGACTCAAGCGGATATTGAGGAAGTGGCACTTCTGGGTGTACACCGCTTATTACACGTCAGTCCCTGTGCTCCCGATGCTAGTCATGCACTTACAAATAGGCAGCTTCTTCATTTGCAGCGAGAACATCGGAGGGTACATGAATCTGTGGCTCAAGAGTTTGGACCGGTAAGTCGTTCATTCCAGCAATCGTCCATGTCCTGATGGCCCCTGCAGTTACTCGGTCGCCCAGATCAACACGTATCCCACCGTCATCAATGCCATCACAATCGTGACTACGCTGTGCTACGGTTGGGTGAGCGACGGGCTGCAGGTCCGGGCGCCCATCGTTTACTTCTCGTTGACGGTTTGCTTCTTCGCCGCGGTGAATCTGGCAGTGTGGGACGGAGTGCCGTTCGCGCTCAAGTGGGCGTCCTTCTACCTCACTGGGTAAGTTTGAGGCTCATGGCGCGAAAGGGGACAAACGCGTTGACGAGATTGCGTTGCAGATTTGCGCAGGGTTCTGGGCCTGTATTCCTGGTAAGCCGGCGCACAGATGCAGCGGAAGGCTGAATACTCACCGGCAATTGACAGACCATGGTCAACGAAGAGTGCGCGAGCGACAGCCTCGAGCGCAAGTTCATCCTGGGCACCACCAACTCAGTAGCGTGAGTCGGCCACACGCATGAGCATGAAGAATGAAAGGGTTGCTGATGCAGGGCGCGCAGCTATGCGTTCAACGCGTGGATCCCGCTGATCACGTACAACACAAATTACGCTCCACGATTCCTGGTGGGAAATTCGGTTACCGTCGGCCTCACTGTCTGTGCAGCCATCACCTTGACCGTGGCGGTGCGTCTGCAGCAGCGAGACGTGTGAGAGAGTCCTTGATTGTCGTCTCTCGCCACCAAAGCACTGACTCGGCGAACAGCAAGACAAAGGAAAAGGCGCAGACCGAGCTGGAAGCATAGCAGCAAAGGGCCGATGCCGGGAACATTTGGCGGGCGTTGGTGTGGAAGAAAACATCCGTGCGGACCTCGGCGAGATGTTGGAGATGAGGCTGTTCCACCCCGGAGTCCGGCGGGCTCGCGGTGAAGAGGCGAAACGTGTTGACCAGTGATAGACGTGGAGTGGATGACTATTTTGATCGTTCAGATCTGCAGAGGATGCGCACGTGCTGACTCAGAAAAGGAGGGTCATGGAGCGGAGCGAGTGGACGTGCGGACTGGACACAAGAGGCATATCGAGAGCCCTGGCAGGCATCTCGTCCTGAGCTTCTGGGGCCCGAGGGGACATACCATGTGTAGATTGGGCAGGATCATGTGGGTGCATGGGGCGAGAGAATCTCCTATCAAATGCAAGCTGGACCGGCATGGGCGCCAACATGATATGTCTGGACGAGTATTGGCCGTACTTGAATGATTAGCCCTTTCTCAGTGCTCGATTTTTAGCTTGGTGCTGGCATACTGGCGGACCGGCCACGTAGCAGCCTCTGCTCTGGGAATGAAAATCTTTTGCCCAAACCGGCGTGAACCATGCTTTCGAGACGAAGCGTTATTGTTGATCGGCTTTGAGGCACTGCTAACAACAGATCTATCGTCGGATGGCTCCGCTAGCAGTCGTCGAGCAGTGAGCCTCGCATCGAGGTTGTCTCTGAGCGGACCCACAGGCGGGCTGGCTGGACGAGTGATGCACACAGAGCTTTCATTTTGAGCGGCGCACAACAATAATCACAAGCTGGCAGCGGTGCAAGTGAAACAGGGATAACAATAGACATTATAGCGCAATGGCACCGGCGGATCCGTGGCACGCGGGGAAGCAGGTGGGGGGCTGCAGTTTGAATCAGCGGGCTGGAGGTTGAACGGGATGTTGTTTTTCGCGTCGAGGGGCAAAAGGAGACGCGTTGGGGTGGGGCGAGGCGAGGGGCTGTGAGGAGAGAACATGCGACCGGGACTGCGCAACGGCCGCGCCACGTGACGAGGCACGGCGCCCAGGTCCACGATGCCGTGTCGTCCGTATGCTGGAGAGTGGAGGAGCAGTGTCGTTGAAGCAGCAGGACGATGGGCGCTGCTGAAACGGTCAAGTGCCCCTGAGCGTGATCAGAGGGTCGCGGGGCAGCAGGCAGCACGCCATCTCGTGACCGGCCGCGCCCGAATGGGTGGATGGACTTGTGGGGGCCCCGGGGAGGAGCGGCGCTTGATCGGGCCAAGAAATCCTGGATCGGAGACAGCTGCAACTGTCCTTCCATCCTCCACCGGCCGGCTTCATCACGCGTGCCCTCAACCATGAACCCATCGCAGTCGGTAGCGAAAAAGGCATGCGACAAGTGTAGGCTGCGCAAGATCAAGGTGACCGACACAACCGCCGTGCCCTCCGCCCGCTGGAATCACTAACGTAAGTGGCCTGTGGTAGTGCGACCTGACCCAGCCCTGCGCCAGCTGCACTGCCCGCAACTTTGAATGCACATATGCAACCCCGCACCGCAAGAGAGGCCCGGCAGGAAGGTAGTCACCGGCCTCACCTGGCAAGAAAGCAAGCAGTGAAGCTGTGCAGGAAGGCTGACCCGGATCCGCAGACGGCTAGCCGAAATCCGACAGCAGCAGGGTTGGCGGAGCGCCGAGCAGCTGCAGACACCGACCTCGACGACCATCTCGCCCGGCCGCCCTGTGCCACAGGACGGCCACGCCCTCGCCGATGGTGACGGCCTCGACCACCAAGCCGCGAGCACCATGAGCGCCTCCTGGGACATGCTCGGCTGCCTGCCCGGCCCCGGCCAGCCCGCCGCCGATGCCTGGACCACCAGCGAGGACGAGTATCTGATGCCCTCGTCCGCCGGCCAGACGACGCAGTCGCCCAACCATGCCTTTGATGACTCCATGTTCTCGCTGCTGTCCCGCCAGCCCCCGCCCGCCGGCAGCCTGCAGCGCGCCCCCAGCTTCCCGCCGGCCGCCAGCATCTGGCCCATGGGCATCACCGACGAGAACCTCATCAAGTGGATCGACGTCTACTTTGAGCGCCTCTACCCCACCCTGCCCATCCTCAAGCGGTCCTCCATCTTCGCCCGCCTGCTGGCCCAGGAGCACCGCACGAATCCGGACTTCGGCGCCATGCTGCTCGCCCTCAGCGCCTTCTCCCTCATCCAGCCCGTCCGCATCAGCGAGTGGTCGTCCGCGTCTTCGCGCGAGAACATGGTGAACTTCATGCTTGCCGAGTCAGTCAAGATGCGGGCTTCGGTCGAGTTTGGTGAGAATCCGTCGCTTGACGCGGTGCTGACGAGCGTGTTCCTGTTTGCGTGCCTGTTCCAGCGGAACCAGCACAACGCGGCGTGGTTCCGGCTCAAGGAGGCGGTCGAGCTGGGCTCCGTGTTTGGGCTGGGCCGGTCCGAGTGCTATGCGGCGTGCGAGCCGGAGCAGAAGCAGCAGCGGCTCCGGATCTACTACCTTCTTTCTGTCACCGAGAGGTTCGATAAGCTCGCCCAATCGTCTGCGTCCGCGAGGCTAATAACGTGCACAGGGCGTATGCGCTGGAGAAGAAGCACACCATCACCTTCCTCGGCCACCCGAGCATGGAGACGCGCTCGCTGCTCGAGTCGGTGTCGGCGGCGTCGGATGGCGACGACCTGGGCATTGTCATCCACGACGAGGCCGAGTCCAGCGGGATGCTGGGGCTGCTCCGGCTGATGACCTTGTTTGATTCAGTGGACGAGAACTTTGTTCGATGCTGGAACAACCAATGCGACAAGGCGGGCGGCAGGTGCCGCTTCCTCGACGAGCCAATGGCCATCTCCATCTACCAGAACCTGACCCGGCACAGCATGCAGAACGGCGGGCTGTCTTCGGCCGAGCCGCTGTTCGCCAACGCGCCGCCCACCTGGTTCATGAATGCCTCGCTCAGGGACACGCAGGTGGCGGATCTGATGGTCAACGAGCAGTGGCTGCAGAACCGGTTCTGGCATCTCTGCCTCTCGCACAAGATCCTGTCGCCGCAGGCAGAGCACCCCGCGCTGCAGGTCTACCAGGCAGTGAAAATCGCCGAGAACACGCTGCGCGTCTGCCAGAGCCTGTCTCTGTCGTCACTGGAGGTTCACGGCGTCGGCACGGTAAGTCGCGGAGCAGCGGGCGGGCGGACGGAGAGGCAGGCTTTTTTCGCTGACACGAGCCAGATCGAGAAGCTGTACTGCATCATCGAGAGCGCAGTGGCGGCTAAGCGGTACGGCGAAACCATGTGCTACGGGGCATCGGCGGCAGAGCGCATGTCCATGTCGCCGCACGCCTTCAACAGCACGAGCGCGTCGTTGTCGCCGTCGGACCCGCTCATCCATGGGTTCCTCGACTTCTTCAAGAAGATCCGCGCGGGCCAGCACCCGTTCCTTGGCAAGCTCACGGCACTGGTGGGGCAGGAGCTGGCAATTGACGGCATTTGAGGCGCTTGGCACTGATGATTTGCATGGATGCGCTGAAACGGCGCGTGGCAGCCGGAGGCGTGATGTCACGCCAACCCGGCGCGGAGGGCGGACGGGGCCCCAGGCCCCCAGACGCGTGCTTGAGTGTGGGGTCGGCTGGCGTGGTCTGGCATGGCCTGCGAGAAATCCGGCGATGGATGCTGAGGTCCAAGGGCCGGGGAACGCGCCGGGGATTCTGTGGTGGAGGTTTCTCCGGCGCATTTCCCCGTTCGGCCAGTCCGCCCCAGGCCTCGGCCCCTGCGCATCGTGAACCTCTCTTTTGGCCACTCAGGGCTCCAGCTTCTCGAGGCGCGCTGCTGGCCCTGCGCTGGACAGCGCGTCTGCGCGCGTCTGGCTGAAATAACTACGTCACGCCTTCAACACCAACACCAACAACGCTCTGCACCTCCTCGACCTCCCTTCCTGCTGTCTCTGCGTCCAACAGCCCGTCCTGTGTTCTCCAACTGCCGCCCCGCCTTTCCCGCCCCGCTACCGCCCGCCAAACATGTCTGGCGCCGTGCTGATCGAGCGCGCCACCGACTACCTCGCACCAGAGACCAAGAACGAGCCCCAAGTCACCGTCACCCCCGAGCAGGATGACTTCTCCAGATGGAGGCCCTCGTACCACATTATTGCGCCCTCGGGCTGGATGAACGACCCCTGCGCCCCCGGCTACGATCCTGCCACTCGCCAGTACCACGTCGGTTTCCAGTGGAACCCCAATGGCGCCGAATGGGGCGACATCGTCTGGGGCAACTCAACCTCCTCGGACCTGGTGAACTGGAAGGTCGCGCCCAAGCCCACCGTCAGCCGCGACACCGCTTATGACCACGCGGGCGTCTTCACTGGCTGCTTCCGCCCCACCGCGCCAAACGGTGCTCAGGACGGCACCCTCACCTACATCTACACCGCCGTCAGCAAGCTGCCCATCCACTACACGCTCCCCTACAACATTGGCAGCGAGAAGCTCGCCATTGCTACCTCGAAAGACGGCGGCAAGACCTGGTCCAAGCCCGCAGCGAACCCCATCCTCGAAGGCCCGCCCAAAGACGTCCCCGTGACCGGCTGGCGGGACCCTTATGTCGCACCCTGGGCGGCCATGGGCCGGGCTCTCGCCGGAAAGTACGCTGAGGGCAAGCTCTTCGCTACCATTTCCGGCGGCCTCATTGGCAAAACGCCCACCGTCTTCCTCTACGCCGTCGACGAGTGCGACCTGACCAAGTGGGAGTACCTTGGTCCCTTGATCGACGTGGGCCTGAACAAGTGCCCGTCGCACTGGTCCGGCGATCTCGGCGTCAACTGGGAGGTCACCAACTTCATGACCCTGACGGATGGCCAAGGTGCGTCCCAGGAGTTTCTCATCCTCGGCGCCGAGGGCTGCAAGTCTGTCTACCGCCAAGAGGGCAGCAAGCGGACTCCCCGCGGCCAGCTCTGGGTTGCTGCGCAGATCAAAAACCTGAAGAATAGGACGACGGCTGATTCGTTGATGGACCACTCGTACGGCGGCGTCTTCGACCACGGTCTTTTCTACGCCGCCAACGGCTTCTGGGACCCGGAGACGCAGCAGCAGACCGTCATTGGTTGGGTCGTCGAGGATGATCTCCCCGTGGATCTCCAGATCAAGCAGCAGTGGAGCGGCTGCCTCTCGCTGCCCAGAGTCGCTAGCCTCTTGACCCTCCGAAACGTCGTCAAGGCCCGGACGTCTGACCTCGCGGCCATTACGTCAATTCAGGCCAAGCCCGATGCCAACGGAACCTCCACCGTGCGGACTCTGAGGATATCTCCCGACCGGAGACTCCAGCAATTACGCCGCCCGGCTAAGCAAACCACCCTTCCCGCAACTTCGCTCGGGCCCCTCAACGGCGCCGTCCATGTCCCTCTGAAGACGGCCCGGTGGGAGTTCAACGGCGAGTTCTCCGTGGCACAGACCTGCAGCCGCGTAGGGCTTGCCATCTATCACTCCGAGGGTATGCCACCCCGCCGCATCGCCCCATCCGCCCCCTTTCGCAGCCGAGAAACTAACGTAAGAGCAGACTTGCAGTCCCACACCAAGCTCTACTGGAGCCCTGCGGAGGAGGATTTTGCCGTCGAGCGTCCCGACCTCATCACCGCGGATTCCTCCGTGAAGATGCAGGCGGAGCACGCGCCGCACACGCTCTTCACAACGCGGGACGCCTCCACCGGGCAGGAGTCGGAGGAGAGGCTGCGGATCCGCGCCTTCTACGACGGCAGCGTGCTCGAGATCTTCGTCAACGAGCGCACCGCCGTCACCACGAGGATCTACACGCCCGACGCCCGGTGCGTTGGACTCGCGGCCTTTGCAGAGGCAGAGGGCGATGCGCAGCAGGTGGCGGCGATTACCGAGTGCTCGATCTGGGATGGGCTGGCGTGTGCTTAGATGCTTATTTTCCGAAACCGTGGGGAAAAGGTTTGCACGAACGACATGGGTAGATTGGACTGGGCTGAATAGACGGACGGCATTAAGCCCCGCGGCATGGGACGTACGGCGCAAATAGTTAATGCAATGCATGCTTGTTTTCTGCTCAATTTCTCCTGCACCGCAAAATTTTGCCCCCGCGTGCACAGGTGGCCTGCTTGTCGTCGTTCGTATTGAGTGAAGTGTTTGGTGGCCATGCCGGCGTCAGCAGAGCCGAGCGCCACCGAAGCGGCTAGGCTTAAGGCTGATGCGGCTGCCAGGAGGCGCGTCTAACACGGTAGCACCAGTTTCGCCGTGCCTGCGTTCCACGGGGTAATGCTCTTGGGCCCCCCTCTCCGAAATTTCTCCTTCCAGTCGCTCGACCCCAGATTCCCCGGGGGCCTTGGAAGCTGCCGCAACCTTCGAGCGAGTCAACCCCAGCCCAGAACGGGCCTTGGCGCCCGAGTCGCTGGCCCCAGCCGCCCTCCGCAACTTGGCCCGCGAACCTGGAGACTCGCTTGTCCTGGCTGGCCTCACTCCACCGACATATATAACCTTATGAGAGCCTCTGCCCCAGACGGTTGTTGAGCTCCACCGCGTCATCCTCTCCCGCCCCCCCCTCCAGTGGACGACGAGTCTTCCGCCACCGGACATCCCAGCCGTCCCTGAGCCCGCCCGCCCCTCCCTCCGAAGCAGCCCTTCACCATCGCCATGTCCAAGGAATTCGACCAGACCGTTATGGCGGAGAAGTCCAAGTCCGAGTCCGACGGCGAGGTCGTCTACCACGAGCACGTCGACATCAAGCAGGAGGGCAAGGCCGTGAACCCCTTTCTGATCTTCACCTGCACCGTCTTCGCCGCCGCCTCGTTCCTGTTCGGATTCGACGACAAAGTCATCTCGCCCATCATCGCACTCGAGCCATTCGTAAGTCCTCACGTGCCTCCTTCCTTTTCGGGTGTTTCTGACCGCGAACTCCACCGCTGCAGGTCGACAAGTACCAGGGCCGCAACCCCACCACCGGTGCCTTCGTCTTTACCGCCCGCAACCAGAACCTGCTCCTCGCCGTGCCGCTGGTCGGCTCCATCCTCGGCGCTCTCGCCGCCTACCCTCTCAACAACAAGTTCGGCCGGAAGTGGCCGCTCGTCGGCGCCTACTTCATCTCCATTGGCGGCTGCTTCCTGCAGCTGTTTGCCCCCAACCTTGCCGCGTTCATCATTGGCCGCTTCTGGAATGCCTTCGTTATGGGCATCGCCAACTCCACCGTGCCCCTCTACCTCGGCGAGACGGTGCCTGTCGCCATTCGTGGAACTGTCGTCGCCTCGATCAACGTCATGAACCTGCTCGCCGGTGTCGTCGCCACCCTCGTCGTCTACGGCACCCACGCCAGGACCGACAAGCTCTCCTACATGGTTCCCCTGGCCGTGCAGTGCGCCCTGCCCGTCATGCTCATCCCCCTCACCGCCTGGCTGCCCGAGAGCCCCCAGTGGCTGATCGGCAAGGGCCGCATGGACGAAGCCTACAGTGCCCTGCGCAAGCTGCGTGGCTACAGTGATGCCGAGGTCCGCGACGAGCTCCGGGTCATGAAGCTGTGCGAGGAGAACGAGCGCAACACGGCCATGGAGGTCTCGGTCTGGAGCATCTTCGACCGCCAGAACATCAAGCGCACCATCACCGCCGGCTCCTTCTTCTCCTTCAACCAGTGCTCCGGCGTCTTCCTGTCGACCACCTACGCCACCGTCTTCCTCGTCGAGATCGGCGTCGCCTCGCCCTTCGCCCTCACCATCATCGCCTCGTGCTGCACTCTCGCCGGCACCATCGTCGCCCCGCTGCTCATCGACCGCCTGGGCCGCCGCCCGCTCGCCCTCTTCGGCATGTTTATGCTGCTGGCCTGCGACGTCGGCGCGGGCGGCTTGGCCTTTGACATGGCCGACCGCAACAAGGTGCTCGGCATTGCCGCGCTGTCCTTCATCTTCAACTTCTTCTGGGCCTCGTCCTTCTACTCGCTGTCCAACGTCATGCCGTCGGAGATCGCCACCATCAAGCTGCGCTCCTACACCATGTCGTACACCATCGCCTGGGCGCAGACCACCGCCGTCATCACCACCATCGCCGTCCCGCAGCTCACCGCCGCCGACGGCGCCGGCCTCGGCGCCAAGACGTACCTCATCTTCGCCGGCTGCATGGTCGGCATCATCCTCTTCGTCTTCTTCCTCATGCCCGAGACCAAGGGCCGCACCTTCGCCGAGATCGACGAGATCTACGATGCCGGCGTGCCCATGTGGCGCTGGAAGGACTACCAGACCACCACCGACGCCAAGGCCGCCAAGGATCTGCCCGCGAAGATTCTGGAGCGCGAGTTGTGAGGTAGATGGACGCGAACGTAATGAATCGGGCTTTCTTTTTATCATGTTGTATACCTTGTTTAAATACCTTTTTTGGGAAATGGCGGAGATCTCCATATATAAACGAGCCACGTGTATAATCTAAAAATAGGGCGGGAGTTGTGAATACCAATCATGTGTAGACAGTATCTTATTATTTTGTGGAGACTCCCGAGTATGAAGTCGAAAATGTGCTTTCATTGATAAAGAAAATAATGGCGTGGTGGAGCCTTCACCGCATCCCATGATTTCAAGGTTCAATCTTTTCAGTGCAGAAATCGAGCAGACTCTGTTATCGTTGATCTATCCTTTCCCAACTGTGTTCCGGGTGCAGGTGTTTCAGTGTCGGCATGCACATGAAACAGTAGTCAAAATCAAAACAGGTGCCGCAGTGAAACCTTGGTCCAAATATTTCCTGTTTCCGTTAGCCCTTTTTTCTTCCACCGCAGGCCCAAGGCTCATCAACGTACCGCTTGGCACCCCTCACACAAGAAGCCTTTAGAGCAAGCCGCTAATCCAGGCATATCATCCTTCTGCAAAGGACAGCTGGGGTCCGATATCAATCTTGTGTTCCCGTGGAACTCGGCTATCGTCCATGGTGTGAATGAGCTCGCTGGATCGGATGACTGCACAGAAGTCTCTGTTGCTCCGGCGTTGGTTAACATGCGTACGAGAGCGGAATCACCCTTCCTCGACGCCCAGTGGAGAGGTGTCCAGGCTGCTTCGTTTTGCGTGGGACCAGAAATTCCCGGAAGCTGGAGTACCTTTTGAACCATTGAGGAGGACCCCGACGCGGCGGCAAAATGCAGAGCCGTCTGCCTTGCATCGTCTTCCGCTGAAGGATCGAACCCCTTCTCGATTAGATAGTCGAAAGTGTCCAATTTCCCCCCGAGAGCTGCCCAATGTATTGCTGTTCTGCCATACGTGTCAGTACTTGTCCCGTTCGGGTCGTCCTCGAACAATAGTTCAAGGATTCTGCGATGACCATGGAACGCAGCCCTGTTGAGGGGAGTCTCCAGTTCCCTAGCCCCATAGAGAACTCGTATGCTCTGACCGCAGTGCAGCAGCAAGTCCACAACAGCCCCGTGCTCTGCTGCCGCTGCGAGGTTCAACGGCGTGAACCCCGGACCAGTTCCGCTGGGGCTCTCTGTGCGCGTGGGATCAGCGCCGTGTCTCAATAATAGCCCGACCATTGCTGTATCACCGTGCGCAGAGGCAATATGAAGGAGCGTCCGATGGTATTTTGTTAAGCCTGAAGTTACCGAGCCG
The DNA here is from genome assembly GCA_022204955.1 of Macrophomina pseudophaseolina. Taxonomy (NCBI): domain Eukaryota; kingdom Fungi; phylum Ascomycota; class Dothideomycetes; order Botryosphaeriales; family Botryosphaeriaceae; genus Macrophomina; species Macrophomina pseudophaseolina. Next base: position 32,710 of record JAJJID010000302.1, on the reverse strand, counting down.
CTTCGCAGCAGCAGGTCTGCTGTTTCGGCGTGTTTGCCGAAGACTGCATGAACAAGGGGAGTTTCGCCATACATATTCGCGAGATCCAATTTGGCCCCGTGGCCGAGCAGTAGTTGAATCATACCGAGATCCCCTTTCATAGCCATAATGTGTAACACTGTATTTCCAAGCCCGTTGCAGGCGTTGGGTTCGGCGTGGTGCTCAAGCAGATGTTTCACTATCTCCATCTGACCATTCACTGCAGCGGACTCCAGGGCTGTGCGCTTGCTAGTGACATGTGGAATATTCGGGTCAGCATTGGAATCAATGAGCGCTCGAACTATTTCAAAGCTGCCATCGCACACGGCAGCAGTCAGGGGCGTCCAGCCGTGCTTGTCGGCGACGGATAGTGACTTTTCGGCGCCTCGTTGAAGAAGTAGTTCCGCCATTTCAGGACGCCGTGCAAAGATAGCCGCATGCAGCGCAGTTGGCCTCCAGTCTCTCTCTACCACAAGGGTCGGGTCTGCTCGATGATCCAGAAGCTTGGTGACCATCTTGTCTTGGTGACAAGAAATAGCACATATGAGTGCGGTGCCGTGAATGCCCGCTATTACGTTCGGGTCAGCACCCCAGCTTAGCAATAGCTCAAAAGCAGCCTCATGGCCCTGTGCGCATGTCGCCTGTAATGCAGTCCCGTGAGCACCTCCGACCTCATCAAGCGAGCCAATCTGTTTGTCTTTCACTGTGCGCATAGTCTCAGCCAGATTCAGCATTGATGCGTAATACAAAGGTCCGCCGGCCTGGTCATCTTCAGGGGAGAAAAATTTGCGCCAGGATTCGAAGCAGAACGGCCGTCTTGTAAATAGCTGGTCAACCCGGGCAGTTACGTCTGGGCTCTCTCCTCCGGCCGCCCGAACATGGTAGGGCCATTCGTGGGCAGCGTACCCCCGGAATTCCGAGTCTGCAAGCTTCCAAGCAGCGTCGTTGCTGACGAATCTGAGACATGTCATTGCCAGAACTTTGTGTTGTGCGCGCACGTCTGCCAGTGAAATAGGAGCATCCCCAGTTGTGGCATTTGGCTGCCGTAAGAGTAGATAGTCTTTGGCCGATGTGTGCACAATGTGAATAGTTCGACTACCAGGCAGCTCATCAAATTCCGATGCCCGAACCTCGATGAATGAGCCACACACGCGTTTGATACCTCGGTTGATGTACTCCTCGGTGATGGAAGGGGTTTCCAGCAGGTCGACTTCTTCAATCTCTGTTTCGGCTTCGAGCAGCAGAGCTACTGCTAGCTCTGCAACAGTTAGGGGCCTAAAGGCGAATATAGCCCAGCGCAGAGTACTGAAGGCCCGCTCTTGGTCATCGTCTCCAAGGTGATGGATCTCCCTCCAGGTGCGCTCATACGTGTTGAAGAGACCCTTTGGCATTTTGCTTATCACCTTCTCGAGCGCCGCTCTGCTCTTGTAGTCCTCGAGTTGGGGTTCCTGCATCCTAACCCACAGGAACATCCCACCCGCCTTCTCCACCATCTGGTGAGCAAGCGCGTGTCTTATGTTCGCCTGCTGGCTGGGCAGTTTCGTGTTCACGACGACATTGGAGAATCTTACGATATCATCTTTAACGTCATCATCAGAGAGGCAATAATCATGGAGAACAGGATCAGCACAGTCCTTCATGATTGACATTTCGGGCGAAATATCATCTCGACTGACCATGAGAACGCGTGTGTCGGTGTCAGCAATAGCTAATTTCGCAGTCTCAAGGAGCTGTCCCCGGCTGTTCCCTGAACGCTCAAACTCATCGAGCCCATCAAGGGTAAGAATGCAGCCGGGCAACTCGTGGAGGATAGATTTGAGGGCTTCTTGCATCTCTTTTCGTGATGCAACTGCTCCTACAGCTCCGGGCGCCGTCATATGATTCCACACAACTTCATGGGCAACCGTGCTCTGGCGCGTGAGCTGCGAGAGCCACACACGTAAAACGACATCCGGCTTTGATCCCGCCTGAACATACGCGGAACTGAACGCATATGCGAGCAGTGAGGTCTTCTTCAAGACTTCAACAATTCTGGCGCAGAGCACCGTTTTTCCGTATCCGGGCGGCCCGTGAATCCACAGAACGCGGCCAGTTTGGATATCCGTCGATTGCCATGAGAGGTAGGTGGGGTTTTGAAGATCCAGTCGCACGTCCCATCGACGCGCGAGGACACAAACATGTCGTATTCCTGATCAACGCGGGGGGCATTCAGCCATGAATCTATCTCTCGGCGCTCCAACATGAATTTTTGCAGCCGAGTATGTTCATCAAGCTGTAGGTCATGCAGCCTCCTTATTACTTCTGGGAAAATAGTGAGTGCATCCTCGTCTGGCAATAGGAGATCAGTGATAGCCCAGCGCATTAGGCTGAAGAATACGTACCGTCAACAGACCCATCTGTGTCACTTTCGAGCTTGACAATCTGTGTATGGAGGAAGCCTGAGGGAGGCAAGAGATCGAAGAGTCGGCCAACGATAGCTGCCAGGCTTTGGACTCGTTCCGTGAACTGCTTTCCATGGGTCGCCCAACTAAGGAAACCACGGATTGGGGATGAAGAACGCATTCTCCCGTTCCTGCCATGGCCAAGCGCTGGAGCCGCTAGAAACTTTGTGTTGAAGTCGCTGGGAGACCGATCTGGATAGGCCGGGCTGATGGGCAGCTTCGCCTGTCTTCTCTTAAGCCAGTTTGTGATGTCACTAATGCTGCGGAAGTCATTCTTGACGGCTGCCAACACACCGGGATCATCCAGCCGGATGTGGTGGTCGTCCGATAAGGACTCACCGTCATATCCTGCGTAGGATATCCACTCATGAAGGCGAATCCGACTGTGATCCCAGGTGTTCAGAGCCTGGCGGTACTGACTATCGAAGTCTTTGGCAGAGTCCCATCGTTCGTGGAGGTCAAGAATGTCATTGGGCAGACCTACTAGGCCAACCGCCAATCCAGCTGCGTCCATGCTGGGCTCTACTGCCCAAGGTCGTTGCGGAAATATCTGGTGTTGTGGGATGACGCGATCAAGGCTGAGCGGGGCAGCTCAAGTGCAACCAAGTTGCCACAGCTGGAGGAACAGCCTCACTCGACCCCTGGCCTATCACTCAGCCGATCGACGCACGTATTGCTGCATGAACTGCGTTAGCGTCTCAGCAATCCTGTTCCAGCCCCCAGTTTTAGGCGACGGCTTTGAAGTTCAGCGCATGAATAAAATAATTTGATCGAGGTTGAGGACTGCTCTCACGATTTAATCTCATTAAGGACCATAGAATCAGCCTACAAATGTGCAAAAAATTACAGGTAAGGAATAAATTCTCACAAACTGCCGTGACACTTCGCAATTATCAGCAGGCCAAAACTCTTTACCGCCCCAACAGCCCGGTCCTTGGGTGGCAGCCCACGTATTCCAACAACTGCTGCTCTGGTGCCAGCACCAGCACTTCGTGGAACAGCCGTAGGGAGATATTGTTGTCCAGTTCCTTGGCATATTGGAGAAAGCGACCAAAGATGTCGAGGTGCGTCTTATGGCTCTTGGCCCAATTCTCCAGCGCCGCCATATCCTCAAAGAAGGCGAACCCGAAGGTCCGGTCTGTCCGCCTCGTCCGATCCTTCTGGTCCAGCACATCCACAAACCGACAGCTCCGACACCCAACACTGCGGCCCTCATCCCGCAGGAAAGCCATCCCCTTGATCAGCACCGGATGCATCGTCTCCAGATACAGCTTCCTCTCCCTCGGCACCGTCGCCGACCAGTCCTGGCCGGACCGGATGACGCATAGGTTCCTGCCGCCCTCGACCCTCACCCTCCTCCGCTCCGTATGCTCCTCCGCAGGGCCGCGCCATCCGCCGTCCCCCTCTCCCTTCAGCCCGTCCACCTGCGCCGCCGCCATCCGATCCCGCATGCTCCCCCAGTACACGTGCTCCCTGACCGGCCCGCTCATCCCCGCTCGTATCCGCGCGCCCCCTTCCTCAGCCACCTCGCCGTCCGAGAAGATGGTCTCGTACCGCTCCACCGGCGGGAAGAACACCTCGCGGAACCAGCCGTGCGCTTCGCTCTGCGGGTCGAGCGACTGCCACCACGCCTCGAAGCCGCTCGAGGACGCCCAAGTCTCGTACGCGGCGCGGCTGGGCCAGTATGCGATCGCGCCGACGGTGTGGTGAGAGGCTGCGTCGCGGAAGGAGATGAAGTCGTGGCAGCTGGGGGCGGTTGTGGAGGGGTCGCCAGTGGAAGGGGAGCGGTAGCCGCGCTTGAGGAAGGTGAGGAGCGGGGCGAGGGCGGCGGATGGGGAGAGGGTGGCGGAGGGGTCGCGGGACTGGGCGCAGACGGTGGCCATGACGAGGTCGGTGGTCGATTCGGGGAAGCGCGCGACGTAGGCGGCGGTGGGAGGGGTGAAGTTGGCGGAGGGGAGGTTGGAGGGGTGGGTGCGTGGGGCCTGGAGATGGGGAGGGATCGCTGGTTCGAGCATGTTGGCTGCCGGGCAGGTGTACGAAATTGGCACAAGAGGATCTGAAGAGGAAGGAAGAGGCCGAGGAGGATAGCACAGCTGATGCGGGGAAGGATGGGTTGGGAGACGATGCAGTAAGCTGACCCTGATACTTCTTATACATCACTTCCTTGTTTTTGCCTACCTTTAGCGTGTCGATACGCACCACTCTACTGCCCACGATCGGGTAGTACAAGCTGCGAATCGAAGGCGGATATGTGCGGATTGGGAAAGTATAGCGGCAGCCCGAGTGCGTGCTCTCTCCTGCATTGCATACGCGAGTGGCGGAACTGCCCCCGTCTCCGGTGGGGCGCACTACGTCAACACCAAAGGCAGCCAACTGCAAAAAAGTTGGTAGAGCGGATATCCCAGGGAGCAGTTCTGGGCGCGCGTATCTCATTCCGCGCGCTACTGAAGTCTATCTCAGCCACGGTGAGGCTAATCACCGGCCCCGTGTTTAGCCTTCTGATAAGGCTGACTTGGGCGGAATGATAGTTCTCACAAAATCCTGCAAGAGTTGAGGCTTCCGACGAGACAGATCATATGACCTCTCGATTTACTTTGCTGACCGCAGTACGCGTCCAAATATGCCACTTTTTCGACCTTCGCTTGACCTACGGGGCATACATAGCTTTAAGCGAGGTCTTCCAGGGATGACCCCAAAGCGCTGTCGAATAGATCAATCTCGAACTGCAGTGCTTGTCGGAAAACCGCAGTCCATGTCTGATTCGCATTTTCGGAATAGTAGGAGTCCTTGTTCGCTTCAAGGAAGTCTGTATGCAAGTCAGCTCTCCTTCTTCAGTGATGCGGACACGGGACTCGCCCATAAGCTCGTTGGCATACACCGGATCGAGGTTAGGCTCAACCCAAGTCTGATAGAAAACAGTATCTTGTATCATTTAGCTCAGTCAAACTCCTGCTTTTGATTCGACGTACCTTTTCGCGTAGCATTGGAGTTGTCGAGATGCTCCGCAAGCTTCACCCAGCCCTACGGCGCACGCGTCAGTCCAACTATCCGGGCGGGTGCGCATGCTAGACACTAACATATATGCACGGGATAGACATGACATGCATCGTGAACCATCCAAGGTCAAGATTCTTTTGCAACCAGTCTGAATATGCGAGCTGGGCAACTCCGCGTTTTCCGCTGTCAACAGCGTCCAATGGGACTGAGAGCGCCGTTGCAAGGGTGTCATTGCGTTCGGACCATGCGTACTGGATATCGCCTTGGATAGACTCAGTCTCCTGTTGAAGCACTGACAATAGCTCTGTCGGGTGGGTCTCCGAGAATGTCGTCATGCGCAGCGCTTTATATTGGACGTAATCCACCAAGTAATAGTAATCTTGCTATTATGGGTTAGTGCAATGCAGTCCAAACCTCGATTGTCGGTGTAAACGAACAATAGTGTAGTATTGGTAGGAGCTTATCGTGTCTTCTGGCTTCCCTTCGGCTTGGAATCTGAGGAACTCATTGTTCAGAAATTTGTCTACCAGGTCTCGATTCTCACGCCACAAAGTGTCGATTAACGTGCTTATGGCTGTCAGCAATTGCAGTGCTCGGTTCGTCTTCATTTGTCCGTACTCGCCGCTGTCCCCAGCTAATCCACGATCGTAATTCTGCTTAGAACCGTAACGCTTGATGTCTGCCTCTAGAGCTGAGATGGCACGCCGTTGCCGACCGGAAGCTCTTCTGGCAACTGGCAATTTTGGAGCAGATGCTCCGACCGCAAGCCCGTGAGCCAGGTCAACGGCCACAGAGAAAATGAAGATGGTCCAGTGCCAATAGAGAAACATTACGACGACGATAGAACCGTTCGAGATGGGGTGAGTATGGTGGGTGGAGGTGTCCGCACTGATTCGCGTTCACCGGCTGAACAGAGTACTTATACGTGTCCATCTAACCTCACCAATAACCTGCATGTGGAGAATCAGCTCCCCTCACCAAAGGCCGAGCCAATGGCGGTAAAGCTGCTCATGACAAGGCTGTGGCGAAATCGTATCCTGGTCCCTTCGCTTCAAATGGTGGTTCCAGGGGTTCAATGAGTGCATCGACTCACTACCGGATAAACAGGATTGCACGAAGCTCTGTATACTTTCGTGTCACAAATCTGATGCTGCGTTGCGTTTCAAAGTCTTATCTGACGGTGTCGGGGCTTGCCCCTTGATTCGGGAAGGCTGACCCACATGTACGTTCGAAACATTGCACAAAAGTGGAAACATGAAGCGAAGATCGAATGCCCTGCGTCAGCGACCGGGAGAGGCGGAACTTCCGTGCTTGTATACGAGCAAAGCTCGAGCGCTTTATTATACCCCATTGATCGCGCTGCAGCATCATGAACTCGTGGGTGGCTTTGTATATAAGCAGGCTCAACCATCCGCAGCTCAAGTCCTCTTAACGGTTAACATAGCAAGAGAAAACAGATAACACGCGTAGGTAACCCATTTGTACCGCTGTGATGCATCGCAAGGCACGACTCAGGATTAACACAACAACACCCGGTTGAGGGAAGTCAAGATTTCGCGGAAATGGTTACGTATTTTAGACTCGGCGTTCACCCATGTGTGTGTTTGTAAAGCATCATCTCCAAGCAATTGCGCCAACCCTGAAGGAAGAACGCATGTCTCATCCAGCCAGAAGTTGAACGTCCCGATACTCTTCATCGACCACGACCAAGCTTTCAATGCCACCTTTCTCAATAACCTCCGTCTGAACCACAAAAGTTGCCAGGAGACTCAATTCCTCCACATCGCTTGCGTTCGCGCTGGTTCTGTGGTGGCAACCAGGTGCCTCATACCAAGTCTCGCCCTTGGTCAGCACCGTTGTGGGGCTGTCATTCATTTTGTTGTACGCCGTTCCCGATAGGACAACACCGACGACGGACGCTCCTCCGTGGCGATGTGGCGGCGACGCTCCCTTAGGAGGGAATTGGACGAGCATTCCAACGACTGAGAAGCCGGTGACATTCTTGAGCGGGTAGTGGTAGAGTAGTGTAATCGTCGGCCGAGGCAGGCTACGATGTTGAGTTGTCAAGACCCATAACCAAAACTAGCGGGAGGGCAAGGGCAGGAGCTACGCACCTTTTGTCGTAAACTTGGTCTTCAATTTCGTGAACCATCCTGATATACCGAGCCAGATGCAATGCCGATCGTTGAGGTACAGACTCTGCGATGGGTTGTGGTGAAGCCAGACAGACCGCCCTTTAAATGCGCATGGAGGAGAATCTTTTTCCCATGAGGCAGGGCTATCAAATGTGAATTCGCGCTTACATGTGTTCCGTAGTACCCGGAGATAGGCTATTCAGGAGCCGGGTGCGTCAGACCGCTAGCGAAAAGCCGGGTATCCTGATTGAGTAGAATTTCAGCCAAGTCAAAACTTGAGCCCGCATCATCCACGTCATCAAGCCGGGCCGATACCGATCCCGTAATGTCACCGAAGCCATCTCTCTCAGAAAGCCAAATGTCACTTCCGTCAGACAAGTTGAGTGTGCCCGTGGCACCGGCAGAGCTCGATGAGCCAAGCAAACTTGCCGCAATCGTTTGGACTTCCTGCGCTATCTTCGTTGCGCGAGGCCACACTTCTGCATACAACTTCAGAGCGCCTATTGAAGCTCGTATCTGCTCCCGAGAGACCTCCCGCTGATCCTCCCTTAGCCTATGCTTGTAGGCTGCTAGGTGGGTAATGGCGGTGGAAGCAATAATGCAAATTGCAAAAGGCGTATGGGCTACAATACGAATAGGCAGAGTAAGAATCTCAGCCATTTCATCGACAGCGTGCAATATCTTCATGTTGTGGACCTGCGCATACTGGCGGAACAATAGAGTCATGCGCTCGGGGGGCGGAGGAGGTGCACAAGAAGATATTGCTTCAATGGGATCAAAGGAGATGGTTGACAGTGGACGGTGAATCTCTACAAGGTACCTTGGTTGGATTAATATATGCATGAGGATGCCTGAGGAAGGATAAAGATGCGCATTTCTCTGGATGGTGTTATACTCACACTTGTATCATCATTTTGGCTTTGACAAGCAGGTCGTCAACCTGCCCGTCATCATCCAGCAAGAGCCGCTTCGACCTTGGGAGTAGAGAAAGCCATGCTGAGACGATTGCATCAACTCTCTTGCATATCGAGGTAAGGCTCTCTTCAGAGTTTCGGCTCTGGCAGACCACGGCTGTATCGAAACTTCTCGCGAGCCCAATCAGATGAGCGAATGACGAGAACCCGATGCGATCGTCCCTTATGAGCTCTCGATTTTCGTATTCTTCGAGCGTACGCGGCTTGGGTATGTTCTGGGTGTGCACATCAGTCGACGCTGCGGCGATAGTGGAAAACTTGAGCTAATTACCCCTTCTTTGTAATCTGCCTCTTCACACGGCAGCTTCACGGTTGTCTCCACCATGCGCTGGCTAGTACGAAATGAGGTATGGCGGGCAATAGCTGCCACGTGCAGATCTGTGAGGTACAACTGCCACCAAGTCCTTCTCCAGCTTTCTGCAAGGATAGCATCTCCTCTGGAATTAGAGACAGCATAGTTCTCGCGGTTCATGCCGAGATAGATGGCTTTCAGCGTGGCACTCTGGAGGATTTCCTGAGACCGCTGGACTTCATTGCGCCAATACACACAAATGGCGTATAACAGAAGCGCCTGGACCATAAAACCAGTGTTCAAGCGCTCGTGCACCAATATGGCATTCCTCACGTCTTCTTCAAGCTGGTCAGATGATATACTATCGGCATAAAGGGAGCCAACAAATTGCATGACGAGGACCAGGGTCCTTACGCCAGGTAGGTCTTCCGCTAGTCTTTGCTCGAGAAACCAGAATGGAGGGACACAAGGATGAGCATTGTGGAAGTTGGCATAGTAGAGATCCAAAAGAGGTCCTTTGGAGGCGGTGTAGGACGACGGGGAGGTCTCGGTGCTGGAGAGTATATCCGCCGATGTGTTCGGGAAGGGGCCTAAAAGGATGCCCCAGTCCAAGGACGGTGCCGACGCATCTTGTGATGGGCCAGAAGATGCTGCAACGGGCGTTGTAGCGGTCGGCGGTTGGCCTTGAGCTTGCGCTTGCGCTTGCGATCCGCGCGATCTTCCCTTCCTTCTCGAAGGAAGATAGACACAGCGGCTGTCATCGCTGCGGCACCGACCGCACACTGGAGTCGCGGCGTCGCAACGGACATGGCGGCTGCGACACTGAACGCAAGCCAATGAGACACGGACAGCGTGTCTTGCCGGGGCGGCAGCCAGGGATACCGGCATGGCAATCGAGGCAGACGGCTGTAGACCAGTAGCGTGATGGCGACAATAGGTTTTCTTGGAAGGATCTTCTACCCCGCACCGAGACGGGTGTTGAAGTGAGACGCGGTCATCTCATCCTCGCTTTCCGATCCCCGGCCCGACCGTCCACGCCTCAGTAGATACCCGTCCCCGACCCGATTAGATACCCGAATACCCGCGTCCTCGCCGAATTGCCCGCTTCCCATGTGAAGTCGGGCAGAGGCTGGCTGAAAGCATGAGTGGGCATAAATATGTATTATCGCCCTGCCCCAGGGAGCAATTGTGCATCATCATCGCCTCACTTTCAAGCAGCATGCCTCCAACTACGCTTCCAGAGCGCGTCCGCGCCATCTTCCACCCGGATCCTCACAAGACGGATTTGATCCTCACCGACCTTCCCTTGCCTGTGCCCAAGGACGACGAACACCTGATCAAAGTCCACTCGACTGCTATTTGTGCGGGCGAATTGCTCTGGGACCGAGACTTCCCCTTCCTGCTCACGCATGGGAAAACGCGGGTTCCCTGCTATGACCTGGCGGGCGTCGTCGTCACGGCACCTGCGGGCTCGCCCTTCGGCCCCGGCGCCGAGGTGTACGCGCACACCGACGCCCACTCGACCGGCCATGCGCGGGAGTACTCGACCGTCGCCACGAGCGATCTCGCGCTGAAGCCAAAGAACCTGTCCTGGGAAGAGGCTGCGGCGGTGCCGCTCTCCGCGCTCACCGCATATCAAGCCTTGTTCCAGTGGGGTGGCCTCAGCTTCGGCCGGGACAGCGCCACCAGGGCTCAAAACTCCAAGAAGCGTGTCTTGATCACGGCAGCGGCCGGAGGGGTGGGCGTTTGGGCCGTGCAGCTGGCCAAGGCTGTCGGCGTGCAGGAAATCATTGCCGTGTGTGGCACCAGCAACGTGGAATTCGTCAAGGCCCTCGGTGCCACGGAGGTCATCGATTACAAGAAGCAGACACTGGGCGAATGGGCTGCCGCGGCCAACCGGAAGCCAGACGTCATTCTTGACATGGTTGGCGGCCAGACACTCTCGGACGCATGGTATGCCATCGAGCAGAAGGGGAAACTCATAAGTGTCCATTCGCACCCCGAAAGGTGCAGGCCGGCCGAGCTGTCCAACAAGTACGCCGTTTCGCTTTTCTTTATCTTGGAATCGCGGGGCTGGGAGCTAGAGCAGATTGCAGGCTTGATTGAGGCGGGCGAGGCGAAGGCTGTGGTCGACAGTGTCTGGAAGTTGGAACAGTTCAAGGAGGCGTTTGCCAAAGTTGAAACAGGACATGCTAGGGGGAAAGTAGTCATTAAAGTATGTTAAGCATCAAGGACAACTTGGGTAGTAGGGATGCCAATAAATCGGTTTCAGCTCAAGCTCAAAGCTCGTGATTTGAATGGAAATGTCTAGCCAGGATAAAAACAAGGGGGTCATTAATTTTCTTTTCCGGGAAGGTGAGCTCGCTTCTCCGGTTCCATTTCTCCGACTGCCGCTCAGCGTAGACGCTGGCAAAATGGCATGAACCAGGGAGTGCCAAAACCACAAAACGCCCAACACCTTGCCATGCAATTCTAGACCCGACTCCAGAGACCTCCAACGCCAAACCCGATCATGCGTACATCCTCCCCACCAGCGGCGGGCTGACCTCAAAGCTCGTGAAAGAAATATGCTCCACAGCAGCCGAACCGCCCTCCTTCCCCTTCACAACCCCCCACTGCACAGGCAGCATGGACGCACTCACGTCCTCCTCCGGCGGGTGACATGCCGCACTAATCGCGGCACTGCAGCTACTCGCCAACGGCATCTGCGCCGGGTACCTCCTCGCGGCGAGCACCAGCCCGCCCAACACCAGCACGCTCCCGACCGCCGTCGTCAAGATGATGGCCACGGGCGAGTACCCGCACGTCGAGACGGTCCGATCGGGCGCCCTCTCGCCGCCGCCATTGTCCAAGATGGTCACGCTCACCATGAACAGGCTCTGCGAGACTAGCCAGTGCAGCAGGCCGCTCATCACCGTCAACGGCAGCGCGTAGCGGTACGGCAGCTGCAGCCAATACGTGCTGCGCTGCTTGCCGAGCGGACTGGTCACGCGCAGCGGCTTCCTCGCAGCGTAATACCGCGCCCACTCGCGCGCGACGAGCATGCACGTGTATAGCGCGTTGAAGCCGACGTACAGGTACGACAGCAGGGCCTGCGGGACGTTGGCGACGAAGATGCTGCCCATGGTGGTGGTGCTGAGGGCGAGAAGGTTGTTGCCGTGCAGCTCGCCGAAGCCGACGGCCCAGAGAGCGGAGGGCGAGGTGGGCATGCCGGCGAGGGCGCGCGGGATGGCAACACAAGCAAAAGTCAGGGCGGCGGCGTAGGTGAGGTAGGTCATCCACCAGCGGCGCTTGCTGGCGGCTTTGGCCCAGCGGAGGCGTTGGGGAGCGTAGATCTCGGGCTCGACGGTGATGGATTTAGGATCGGTGAGACCGTGGGTCGTCATCCAGGTCCATTCTTTGACCATAAGCGCTTTGTCGTGGAGGCAACGCCCGCGGGTTTCGGGGTCGGGAGATTCGAGGAAGCAGGCGATGGCGTCGCCGAGAGTGACGAGGTAGTGGGACTTGTTGCGGAGGAGCATCGTGATGATGCAGGCGGCCTTGACCGCGTTGGCGACGACGACGGCGATGGCGATTTTGGCGCTGAATTGCAGCTTGCACTGCTCCTCGACGAGTTCCACGACACAGTGCTGTACCGGACTGCCATAGGGTGACCAGGTGTCTCGGTCAGGTATCTCCACCCTTGAACTCGTGTCGCAATCTTTGGTTGACCGTGACGGGCAGAGCCAGCCGCTCGACGGGTACTCGTCTGGACGGCTGATGAAAGGAAAGGCGTCATACTTATTCAGGGGAGGCTTTGGCCAAAGCAGTGGGTACGTGGTCTGGTTTACAGTACGAATGTCCGTCCAATTGTAGTAACTGGCGTGTTTTGTCCCATTCTCGAATCTCCAGGTAGGGGCCCAGATCGTGTTATTACGCCAGATGACCTCCTCCTGAACGAGAAGGACGTCGCCATACCTGGAGATGTATTGATTGTTGTACGAGTCCAAGCACTCAGCTGTGGACAGGTTGGCTGTCCTGCCATCTTGGGCCAGAAGCTTTTGGAATTTCCCCCTGATTTCGATTGCGCTACTGTTCGATGCCTGTAGGCTTGCTTCATCCAGGTCCAAGAGGCCGGAGATGTTGTATTGCCCGCCATTGAGAAAGCCTGGGGTAACTGGGAGAACGGCGTAGTCATTTGCTTGGATATTAGCAAAGACTACAGAGTTAAAGCTGTTTCCGGTCAATAAATGGCTGTGGAAAGGGGGAGTTACGGCTTACATCAGATGCAGCGGGACAGAGGAACAGAAGAGCAGGATCCAGAGGACAGCCCTGTCCTTACCGATATGCCACAGATTACGGGTATTTGGTACGCCAATGTGTAGCCAGATCTTCTTGTTGTGTGCACGGACTAGTTCGTTGCGGGTCGGGGAGCTTAGCACTTGCATGCAGTAATTGCTGGAGCCTAGCAGGACGGTGCTAAGAGCGTTGATGACGAAGTGCAGCCACCGGCTCATCTCCTTCGCGGAGTTGCAGCTTCCCTGGAACATGATTCGCCACCCGTCTTTCTCCTCGTAGCCGCTCCGCGTGATAACCCAAACAGTGATGGATATGTTGACGAGCATGACGGTTATTGTTGTGGTGGCTGCCGCGAAAGCGCCCACTCGCCACCCGGAGATACGAGCGCGAGGCACACGGCTGTCAGTCTCGAGCGCGAAGGCTGCATCGAGATGTTTTCCGTCACCATCGGCACACGCCCCATCGTCCAAGATGGCGTCAAAGTCTGTCAATGATGCAGTCCTTGCGCTGCTTGTCAGTGCTGGCACAACTTGATGGAAGGGCGACAACTACTTCGCGTGTCTCGGCAGCTCTATGCTCTCGTGATAACCATCTCCCAGATCCCCTGTGTCTAGTCGCTCGTATGCGTGCCGAGACCGCCGCAAATCCATAACATCGATGCGCGAGTCAGGATAGGAGTTTGTTTTGGTAGACCGAGTGTGCCACAGGAAGCTGTTAAGTACAAGTGCGGTTCGAGTGGCACTGCGGCAGCTCAGCCGTCTGTGAAGTAAGCACTAGTCGATCAAGCATCTTGGGGCCGAAACAAGTTCAGCCCCACACACAAACATGCTGCTATAATTAGAGCATGTCTTCAAAGTAAAAGAAAGCATTCAGGCGCTTGGTGAGTCGTCGGGTGATGCATTGACGGCCCATGTGGGGCATACACTCATATCAAGACCTGTGTTGTCGAACAGCATTCCAGGGTTGGTGTCCCAGGAACCGAAAAGCCGTGATGGTTACTCCTTTCGCGCCGATTTCCAGAAGGTCGGAATAAATGGAGGACGAGGAAGATGGTTCGCACATACTAAGAAACGAATTTGTGCGCGTTCAGGTGGCTTGCTGCTGTGCATTTTCCGTAACCAGATGTGTCAGATCCGCGGAAGAAGTCTCACCATCGGCTGCAGCAAACGTCGGACTCAGCTCCCAGTGATGGCACCGGTATTGCCGTACACGTAATTTCCTTTTTCGGCAACTGGTCTGCCTGTAAGAAAACGTCCAGACGGATTCGATTTCGCATTTGACGCAATTAATCGGCCAAGCCCCTTCCTGCATGCCAGCCGGGTATGCGGCCCCCTCGAAAACCCTTACCGTTCTCCACGACACCCAGTGCCCGATGGATTCTCCTTTATAGTCCAAACTGCCTCCCCTTCCTTCCGGTCTATTCACTCCTCATCATCCCGGCTCCCCTCCCCCTCCCCATCTTCCTCAACCCACACCCCCTCGGCCCTAACAACGAACCTCCACCTTCCCGCCCTTTGCTCCACCGCCTCCCTCACCTCCCTCCCCCAGGCCGCGGTGCCCCAACCCTCAACCCAAACGCCCACCCCTCCCTTCTCCACAACTCTCTGCCGCTGCGCCCTCTCCCGCCGCGCCTCCCTCACGCTCATCGCCGGCGCAAACGGCTGCACGCCATCCCTCCTCACGCCCAGACGCACCAGCGCAAACGCATTCGTAAAAGCAGGCGGAAGGAGCGGCCTCATAACCATCCCCGGCGCATCGCCCGGGCGCGGAGCAACGGAGGCCGTGGTCGCGACGACGGCGGCGTCGAGGCGCGCGGCGAGGGCGCGGAGCTCGGCCACGAGATCGGCGTAGGCGGTGGAAGTGGGCGAAGAGGAGGAAGAGGAGCTTTGCTGCTGCTGTTGGGTGCCGATGGTGGCGGCGCGGGCGTCGTCCTCGGCGGCGCGGAGGGGCCAGAAGAAGGCGGAGGCGCTGTCGAGGATGATGGAGTGGAGGGGCCGGTGGGAGGAGGGGTGGGCACGCGGGGAGGACAGGTAGGACGGCAGGGCGCGCAGAGTGGAGAGAAGGGAGGCGTGCGACTGGGGTTGGATGATGTGGACGTGAGAGAGGCTGTCGGCGATGAGGGCGTCGTTGTTGCTGGTGTTGGTGGTGGAAGGTGGTGAGCGGCTTTCGTCTGGTGGAGCGGCAGCGCGTTGGATGCAGCGGTGGACGTGGCAACGAGCGACTTGGAGGAGACGAGGGACGGAGAAGCGGCCGTCGGTGTCAATGATGAGGACGGCGCTATTTTTGCCCCGGAGGTCGATGCCGTCGTAGTGGCGGGGAAGGATGGCGATGGCGGTGATGAGGTAGATAAGCTGCGTCTTGCCCTGGCCGGGACCAACAGACGTAAGCTCGACAAGCGGGAGCTTTTGAGAATCTCTGTTCTTTGAAGCCTGTGCAGTTGGTTGCTGGTTATGCGGCGGGAGTGGTTGAGCGGTTTGCTGTTGTGAAAGGTGGAGGAGTCGATCCAGTGGACGAATCCCGAATCTCGATGTATACAACTCGGGATAGGCAGAAGCCCTTACAGAGCGGAGGATCTGATGTTGTTAGCAAGGCATGGTGACAGAATTTTCACGATATATTGTTGTAGCGCCATGCAAGACACCAACATCAGGAGCACATTCTCACCTCGTCCAGACCGGCCTCTTCAACCTCACCCAACAACCTCCGTCCCACAGCCTCTGCGCCCATAGCGCCCGGTCTATCAAGCCCACAGCTCCCTCAAAAAGCAAGCACTTAAGGCCAGCCTGACTTCTTTCCCAAGCTCGGTCGTCACACGGCGCATCGCGGAGCCTCAGATCCCGGTGGTGGTCGTGGTAGCGGCGGAATTCCCTTCTCTTTCTCTCTCCCGCTCGGCCTGCAGATAGCTGCAACTATGGCGCCGCCAGTCGAGGCGTTCCCGCCTCAGGAGCTCTCCGCACGCGTCCAGTACGACGCGCGCGGCAAGTACCGGAAGGGCGGGCCGATTGAGCTGGAGAAGTGCAAGCTGCTGGAGATGGTGCAGTACGCGTGCGAGGTCGAGAACCGCGACGACCCGCGCGGGCGCGTCATGTGCAGGCCGCTGGTGCGGCTGTTCAGGCGGTGAGTCGAGTCCAGCAGGAGGAGCAGAGACGAATGGATTGCAGGATGCGCTGACTTTGTTCTTCCTGTTGCTGCAGATGCGCAAACGGGCTGACGGTCGAGACGACGTCGTGGGAGAATCTGGAGCACAAGTTGTGACGTCGTCGACGTCTTCTCCTCCAGTTGCAGCCAACTATCTCACCCTCACCAAGGCTCAATTGTCTTTAACGCTTTCCACAAATGCAAGTAGTATCGCTGCCTATTCTACAGACGTTCAATGTTGTCTCAGCAATATCCAGAACATTGCTGCCTATTCTCACCGACGTTCGAAGTTGTACCAGGGGACAAAGAAGCATAGATTGATTCCAGCAATCGAGCCTGCTGCGTTCCTTTGTCGTCTGGTCAAGCCGAGCCTCAATGCTCCCTTGCTATCCCTCTTGTCATCATGGTATCTTCACGCTGCTGCTGCTGCCGGCCTTTTTCCCAGCTTTCAGAAAGAAATAATCAAATATGTACCCCCGGCCATGTTCCTGTCCCAGAGAAGACCCGACACTAAAACGCCGCGCTAGAAATGCTTGCTGTCCATAGCCCAACTGTGCCACTGTTCGCATCTTCCAGCCAGATGCCCTGAGCAATCGCCTCCATTCCCGCCACGACTATGCTGCTGATTGGGCTCCCTTCCTCCAATACTTTTTGTCATAATTGACCAGGAGCCCCGTGTCCACCACGAAATCGTTGCTCGCGTCGCCCTGCTGCTCATCCGTCCCGCCCATGAACACATCCCCACGCTTCATCTCGTCCCCGCGTATGACTTCCCGCATCGCCTCCTCCCACACCTGTTTACTCTGCGGCGTAGACCTCCTTTTCCCAGCACCTCCCCCATCCTTGTCGGCCGCCCCGCGTTTCCTCGACGAGCCAGCCCCCTTCGCGGCCATCAGTTTGCGCAGCGCCTGTTCCGCCAATATACCCTCCTGTGTCGCCCTCTCGCGAATCTTCCGCGGATCCGTCTCGCGCGAACTAAAGACGGGCGTGCTCTGCCATGTGTGCTTGCTCGGAAAGGCAGGGAAATGTGGCGGTATGTAGGACCGGCTGTTCTTCTCGCCCAGCCCGGACAACTCGGGTCCCAGCACCTGCTCGAGCTGCGGCGGCGGCTCCTCGGCGGGCGGGGCGTCCGGGACGGGCGGCAACGCGATCTCTGGCGGTATGGGGAGCTGGAGCTGTGGCTCGAGGTCGGACGAGGTGTAGCCGGAGTGCGCGAGGGCGCGGGCGAAGTCTGTAGGGGTGGGAGCGGTGCGGCGGGCGTGCTCCATCGAGGTGCGCACGTCTGAGAGAAAGTGGAGCATGACTGCGGCGACGGACCTGTTAGCACGAGATTGTTTGCGCCGCATCAAACGTGTGGCACGTTGTGCGCGTACATTCGTCGACCTGGGCGCGGAACGCCTCCAGAGCGGTGGGCTTTGCGCCCTCGAAGCCGACGGAGGTCAAGCCAACTGAGATGGCGCGTAGTATCTGACTCTGGAAAAAGGCCTCATCCTGCGGAGACGTGACGGAGGGGTCCTCGCGCCAAGGCTGCTTGTGCCGGATGCCATGGCGCACGATGCGACGGCGCTTGGAGGGCGCGTGTTGGAGTGAGGTAGGCTGGTCGTCGGGAAGCTGTCGCTTGGTGCCGGCGTGATTCTGCATGGAGGCGTCGGGGAAGCGCAGTCCGGGCATCATTGCGCAGCGAGGGCGGGGCGATTGAGCGGAATGCAGTGGCGAATGATGTGGGCGAGAGAGCGTGTTGGGCGACTACGTAACGCGCATGGTGGAGAGGATGGTGGTACCGTGAGGCGGCAGCTGTGCGTAGGCGGAGCGGCGCGCACTCGCTCGCAGCTTGGGCCACCCCAAGCCTCCCGCTTCTATCGCCTTTCTGGCGGCCGCTGCCGGCGCCGGGATTACGTCTCGCCGGGGGGAGGAAGCTGCGACCTGCGCCCAGAGCATCACCGCATCCCGCGTCACACCACCCATATCGCTGCCCGCAGAACAGACAACGCCCGCCCTCCGCACTCTCCACTCCCCGCCGCCAAAATGGTCAAGCCCATCACTGGAGTACGACAGACCCCCGTCCCGCCGCCAATGCCCCGGCAATTGCTGACCCGCACCGCGACACAGATGCTCCGCAGAGGCCTCGTCCTCGACCTCTCCGTCGCCCTCGGTGCGTAGAACTGCTGCCCCAGAATCCCTGCTCACGAGCCTTTCCCATCTTCCGCGAAATGTCTGCGCGCGACAATCGTCTTCCGAAAGCCCGCGGACTGCCCTCGTAGACGCACGAGCGAATTGGAGAAGAAAACGCCCAACACCCCCACGAACCCGCAACACCGCCCAAGTTCATCCAGACATGGCTAACACCAGCTTTTCTCCCGCCAGGCCTCGGCACCGCCACTGGTTACGCCTGGTGGTACGGCTACCACGTCCCGGCCGTCCGTCACCGCGACGCCTTCTACACCCGCCTCGAGGACGAGCGTGCCAAGGCCCTTGGCCAGCAATAGACGGCCGTTGTCGATTTTTCCCGGAGCGAGATCGTCCCTGAGGAAGCTATGGAAGAGAAGATGGCAGCAAGGAATTGGTGAAAGTCCATCTGAGGTGGCCCCGGTCGAAAGCTGTAGAATAATGGACCAATCAACACGATGGAGATTCCCGATCGCGTCAGCCTCCCCCGTATGAGGTTATAGACATTTATCGTATTGTGTCTTTTGCACTGCTGGAGAGTCAATGCCGCTGTCAATATCAAGGCGTGGATTATTACCTACCAGATCGTTCCGCTTGACGCTGTTAATCCTACCGTTCCGGCTTCCGCGCATCCACCATCCCTTCAGCCGAAAGTGTTTATCAATTGAAAGTTCCCACCACCCCACAGCCGTTTCTCTGCCACAACTGGACATCAAGATTACATTCAGGCAGTCTTCTTGGCTCGTATTCTTCCAAATCACACAGTGATTCCTGAAATATCAAATTTGGCTATGCTCGATTCAGGTCTGAACCAGAGCCACGATGTGCTACGCCGCCCATGCAACATGCTGCTCCGCAATGCTACTGTTCTTTATGCCCGCCATCTCCTTCCTCCCACCCCATTGCCCGCTCAACATCTTACCTCCACGCCGTCCTTACAGACGGTCAGATACTTGACCCCCTTATACGGCGTCACCCCCGCCCCCAATCCTCTCGACTTCCTCTGATCGAGATTCAAGCTCTCGACCTTGACGCCACTCGCCAGCCACCCCTTGACCTGGAAGCTCAGCGCCGCGCTGCTCGGCATGAGCAACCTGTTCGCCCTGCGCCTCTTCTCCGCCCGCGCGTCGGCTTCCGCACTACCACCATTACCACTCCCGTTCGCCGACTTGTCCACTAACGTGCTGGACTGATACCCCGACGACGCGTCCAACTCATCATAATCGTACTTGCCCGTGCCGAGCACCAGACCCCCCTCGCCATCCTCGCCATCCTCCTCATCCACCGCCCCGACGACCGAGCACCGCAGCGTCGCCACGGCACCCATGCCCAGCGCGAGCAGGCTCGCGACATCCTTCGTGCCGATGCGCCACTCGAGCGCCGCATCTCCAGGCGCGTACTGCGCGTCGCCGCGACTGGGCCGCATGTCAGCGAGGGTGCGCACACCGGCAGGTAGCGGCACGCGCACCACAACGTCCGACAGCTGCGGCGCCGCCGACGTGCCGCCATGGGCCAGGCCGCCGAACCCGGAGCCCGTCCTGCCGCCCAGTCCGCCGCCGGGCCTGCCCGCTCCACCACTGGCGGCGCCGGCGCCGCCAGCCGTGGCCGACGACCTGAAGCGCGCGGACAGCGACAGCCGCACCTCGAAGTCCGAGCCGGCGGCGCCGAGGCCCGTCTTGACCTCGACGTTGGCGGGTATGTTGAGGTTCGCGGCGTGGCCGGGCCGGAGGTTGCTGGGGGAGAGCAGGTAGTCGGGGCCCAGCAGGTCGACCTCGTAGCCGGCCAGCACGAAGCGGCCGTCGGGCGGCACGAACGACAGCTCGCCGGGGCGCTCGCGCCAGCGCGCCAGCCGCACGCACGGGTGGAAAACGGGCAGCTGCACGACGTTGCCGACGCCGCCGGGCGCGTCGAGCCGCAGGACCAGGTCGGGCACGCCGCTGACCTTGGCCGTGAAGGCGATGCTGCCGTTGGCGAAGGCGGAGATGGGGCGCCCGGAGGGCGAGAGCGTGACGGAGAGCGTCTCGACCAGGTCGACGTAGAGCTCGTTGGAGGTGTGGCGGACGTTAGCGCGGCGCCAGGGGACGGGCGAGGTAGTCGGGGAGGTGCCCGGGGGGGTGAGGGTGGGCTTGAGGGAGGGCCGGCCGAAGGAGGTGGAGGGGTTGAGGGCGGGCGATGAGCTGGGGAGTGGGTTAGCGTGGTCGGCGCAGATGGTGTGGAAGGTGGACGTACGAGGGGAGACCCATGTTGCCGAGCAGGTTCTTGATGGCGCTGGGGGCCTCTACGACGTCGCGCAGGGCGTTGCCCTCGGTGTTTGCGACTATGCCGGCATCGCACATCTCGCCCAGCAGTTGGGCGACGACATCGTAGTTTGCCTCGATTTTGGTGGTCAGTAGCGGCGAGCCAAGGAAGTCTTCTATTGCATCTGCGACTCTGTGTAGGAATTCTAGGACGAGGAGAGGTTCGGTATCTACGCTAGAGGGGGCGAGGAAGAGCAGGCGGTCCTGGATGATGGAGTGGGCGAGGGTGGGCGGATTCGTCGAGGGCAGGTAGACGAGCGAAGGGCGCGGAGCAGGATGGGCGAGGTAGAGCGGGAGCAGGGTGTGGGCGGAGGGAGGGCGAGCACAGTAGACGTGCTCGAGGATCAGATTGCTGTGTGCGAGAGCTGTGAGCGCGGTGGCTTTGAAGATTGGTGGGGCTGTGGGCAGGTACTTGTGCTCATCGAAGATGTACAGAGCCTCGACTTGACTCATGGCGGGCAGATATGCTATCGGAAGCGCCCCATCCGTCTAGACAGACAACAGAGGCGGCGTGTGCGGGCAGGTCGGGTATGGGCTCGAGTTGGACGTGTCGCGGGTGCTGGAGCAGCGATGATGTCGCCGGACCCTCGAATGCACCAATGACTCTCGCAGGTATCTTCTCGTCCCGCAAATGACTCGCGCGCTCCCTCCGCTTCTCTTCCGCCTTTCCGACCACACATCTCTATCAGTCATCCGACCCGGCCCAGCTTTTCCACCCTGCTCATCCTCCCCGTCGCAATCAAGCGCGCCCCTCAGAATAGATATTTACTTTTATTGCACAGCAATTCTGTCGCACCATATCTACACCTTCCTTCCCGCAACTTCAACTTACTATCCCAGAGGACATGGTTCCACATTACAGCTAGTAGAGAGGTGGCGATCTTGGAACTGTTCTGGCATGGAGAACCAATCCCACCGTTCCTTCTATCTGATTGGGCCTACATAATCCACAATTAAGTCAGTCTTGTTGCATCCCAGCGTGGCTGACACAGGGACAGCGTATGGAGGCACTGCGGGATCACGGGTGAGAATCTCAGATGCTAACCATACACTGTTCATGGTACCTACTATCAACTCTGGGTCGAATTGATATTAGCCTGTTCTTGATTTGCGAGCCGAAAGGTCCGACATCAACGTGGGGCATCAGCATAGCCTGTCACCTCGAGCCAAAGTCTTATCGTCGAGACCCTCCCTGAGGCACCTGAGTTAATCGTCGAACTTGGTAGAAACTTTGATGGCGTGTCTTAGTGCCTCGAAATCCACCGGAGTATCTTATGCTGAGCAAGTTACCGCGCCGTTGCGACAGCATATCAAATCTTTCGTCCAATAAGGTTGATCATCGCGAGCTTTTTAAGGGGTCCTCGAGAGGTTGGTACTGAGAGTAAATGAAGGGCCACTAATTCAAAATTCACAATTGTCAAACTCCTAACCATTAATATGATCCTTGCACTGTTCTGCGGACGACAAAAGCCGGTACGGACGAGTGCTTGGTTCCATTTGGAGTGGACACCGCCTTCATTACCTTAGCAACATTTTTCGAAACGATCAAGCACGATTGCGATAACGGCCGAGGCTCGTCACTTTCTTTCAAGGACCTACCTTTTCAGTATCGCTATTCCTTAATGATCATGAAGAACAGCTTATTATGGCGCTGAAAAGGGAGCTTTCAATCAGTGATTCTTCGGCTGCGACATGATCGCCACCCGTATGCTGAGGTGAATAAATCGGCTGGTCCAGAGAGTAAGCCTCCGACGATTCAAACCCGCACGTGGTCATGCGGACGTACTGGTAGCCAGGCGCTTTTGATTTGCTGGAATCCTGGAGTGATTTGAATGTCCTCTGAGTAAATTCTAGCAACTGAGCATCCGGCACTCTCCATTGCGTCCAAGCGAGCTTACAGGTCTGGAGGTGCCAGTCACCTCGGTGTTTAATGGCCAGTTGGAGAAATTCTTTTTGCTTGATTTTCACCAAGCCACCAGGGTTTCAGAGGGGTTTCCTCGGTCAGCTTCTGGCGAGTCAAGAGCGATGGCGCGAGGCTTCTTCGACAGCGCCATATCATCTCGTCCATAACGCGGCCATACAATCTCCGCTTCAAGGATCTGGCTGAGAAAACTCAATGAGCACGCATTTCGCATCAACCAACTAGCCTTCACGCTTTCTATTTTCGAGCAAAGTTAGATGCGAGAGGATATTCGAGCACTGATTCGGATCACTGTGAAGAATCACAGTTTAAACTACGGTAAAAGGGCTGGCTCCAAACGGATGTGGGTGCGAAATTCTGCTCTCCCAAGTCTTACCCTTCGTTTCCGACTCCCCTTCGAAAGCCCCGGAGCTGAACACGAAATACTACGTGGACACACGAAATCCCTGGCGAAGGAGAGTGCCGGCTGCGTGTTCCTTCAAGTCCGTTGCCGAATAAATGACCGGATCTCTTCTGCCCCGTCGAGCATCTCGGTAACAGAAGCATCCTTTCAACTGTATGGCTCAACGAGAAATCTTGTAGCCGACTCTATCGACGCGTTTAGGGAGAGGGAGCGGGGGGAAGGTGGGGAAAGAAGGACTGCCAGTGATATGGGGTCTCCGCAGAAGCAAAGATCCATCTCGAACTTTCCCCATCACTGACGTGCTGAAGCAACATGATGATCAAGTACTACAGGCCAATCTCAAACTTCTGGACGAACTGTACCTCTGGATTAACGCAGATCATTCTCAGGGTGCTGTGCCATTGGGTGAGTGGCTCATCTACTAGCTATCTCTTACATAGTCCCAAGCACGGACAGTATGTAAGCGTTCTCCGAATTCAGTACAGCACCAGAAAAGGTTCTAGAAGAGACATATCACCGTCTATTGCGAGGAATGACGCCAACTTCCGACTGCCAAAGCTGCGAGCAATCGACAAAAAAAAAGGAATTCAACCCTTGCCACGCAGTTACAGAGGTCAGGGCTTTACGAACCATATTTGAGCGAGGAATACTCTAGGTATCATAACGTAATCCTTCCCGGGGAGAGGAGCAGCATCCATCCGAACGTAGAAAGTCTAATTTTCTCTAGTCTTTTCATGTCTGAACGCTTTCACTCCACGTGTATATTTCGATAGTATCGTAAAAGGTAATATGCTCGAGGAGCTGGTGTTTCAATGTGCGGAAGTTTTCATCCTCATGCCTGACGCAATATCCGCTTAATCTTTCGTGATCCTCTGAAACAGCAGCTCTTTTGTAGGATCCGGAAAACACTGCTCACTAATCAGCACTGTCGCACTTCCCAAGGGCTTTTGGATACTCACAAAGTTGCCCACCTCCCAATTCCTCCATCTTCCAACCTCGCCCCACGGCCCTCCCAACTCCCTACTTCCCAGAGCCTCACCCTCGCCCACGCCCGGCATCTTGACGTCCCACTCCAGCACTATCTGCGCAACCACCATCTTGATCTCATTCGCAGCAAAGAACCTGCCGGGGCAGGCATGCGATCCCCAGCCCCACCACGTGGCATCCGCGCTCACGGTCACGAACTGGTTCAAGCTCTGGTCGGCACCGGGAGCGGTACGGATGCGGTAGAAGCGGAGAGGGTCGAAGGTTTGCGGGTCGGGGAAGATGGAGGGGTCAAGAGAGATAGTTACAGTCGGGAATTCGACGACGGTGCTGCCGGGGATGCGGACGCCGGTGGAGAGGGTGAAGGGGCGAAGGACTTTGCGCTGGAAGTTTGCTGTTTCGCCGCGACATGTCAGCGGTATGTCCGTTAATAGTTCCCCCTCTTCCCCCGTCTTTCAATATCTTTTCCATTTGTCTTGGCAGAATGTGAACGGACGATCCTGCTGATTTACTGGAAAGATGATGGAAGAACCATGTCACTATGTAAAAAAAAAAAAAAAGGATATCGGAAGGGGAAAAGAACGTACCATGCTGCAGAGGGTATAAACGCATGCTCTCCTTCATGAAAGAATCCAACTTCATCATCTTCTGGAGCGCCTCAAAACTTAACACGCCACCATGGCTGTCAACCGCTCGACGAATCTCCTCACGAAGCTCCGGGATAAAATCCCGCATCGCCGCCAAACTGTACAATCTGCCACGCACATTGCCATTAGCAAAAAAAAAAAAAAAAGACCAGCACAACAACCCCTGCCAATCCGCAGAAGAAGCTCCGAGAGGAAAAGAACAAAAAAAGAAAAACCACCCACATATTCGTCGCCACCACGGTCGTCGAATGAATCGCCGCGAACACGAACCCCAAGTACGCCCTAACCACCTTCCGATCCTCCTCCAACCCGAACCTCGCGCGCTCGGTCTCCAGCATCCACTGCAGCAGGTCCCCTTCCAGCGCCTTCCCTTCCACCATCGCCCTCTTCCTCTCCTCGATGACCGGCCGCATGAAGGCCTCCGCCTCCGCGAGCAGCGCGTCCAGCTTCTTGACTTCGGGCAAGCGCGGGGCGAGGACGGGGCGCAGCCACAGCGGCACGCGGCTCGCGGCCGTGCCGGCGGCCATGACGTGCCCGGCGTAGTTGGCGGTGACGGCGAGGTACTGGGCGTCGCGGCAGAGGGGGGCGCCGATGCCGATGCAGCCGGTGGCGGAGGCGACCTGGATGGCGGGCCCGTCAGCACCATTACGACATTTTTCTCCACGTCAGAAGGCGGGTCGTGGCGGGGAGAGAGGGAGGGGGGTTGTTGGTCACGGACGATGCGGAGAAGGGCGTGGTGGATGTTGACGGACGTCCAGGCCGGCTGGAAGGGGAGGTTCGCGTGGACGGCGTGGACGATTTCGGCGGAGATGCGGGGGTTCATGCGGCCTGGTGGTCGTAAGCCGGGGGCTTCTGTATCGAGCGACGCGGAAGGTTTGACGTATCATCATGTGAGTGTCGCGGAGACTCACGGAGGCTGGGGGTGAGGCTGGTCTTCAGGACATGGCCGTGGACGGGCTCGTGGGTGTTTAGTCTGGTGTGTTTGCTCTCAAGTGTCTGTATGTGGCGGGATATATCAGTTTTGGATGGTGTGGCGGCCAGCCGCATCAGCATTTCGCTCACCTCGTCCGCAGCACACTGATTGCATAGCGTGTCGTCTGGCAACTTCCTCAGCTCCTCGAGAAATTTGGTCGGAATTACAATGGTTTTGGAGCCTTAAGCAAAGGTAAGCGAAAGACCCATGTTCATACTATCTTGTGGTCCGCTCACGCCTTGAGGTCGTAATCTGATAGACATCGTCATCAAACTACGTGTTTTCAGCATAATATCTTATAGGAACGGCAAGATATTGATGTACCTTCTTCCGACCTTCCAAATACAGACTCTTTGCATCCTTCAGGAAGAGGGCTCGCCTCTCTTTCTCATCGCCCCTCTCGGCTGCGAGAATGGGAATGTGGGCAAGCGGGTCTGCCCTGAGGAAGTATAGGGAGATAAGCGCGGCGGTCGAAGTCAGGAGTAGCAAAGCGAGATTATTCAACGCAGAGCCCGGCAGCTCGATACTCTCGCGGGCAATTTGGACGCTGTGGAAAGAAGAGTTGGAGAGGTTCATGATGTGGACGAAGGCCCCGGCGGTGAAGGCAGTGAAACATAGGACGCGTAATCCGCAGAGCGGGGAAGCGAAGAGGGGGACGAGGACGATCTTGCTGTCGACTGCCG
The DNA here is from genome assembly GCA_022204955.1 of Macrophomina pseudophaseolina. Classification (NCBI taxonomy): domain Eukaryota; kingdom Fungi; phylum Ascomycota; class Dothideomycetes; order Botryosphaeriales; family Botryosphaeriaceae; genus Macrophomina; species Macrophomina pseudophaseolina. Next base: position 6,363 of record JAJJID010000302.1, on the reverse strand, counting down.
ATCTGAAAACACTGGGTCCGATCCGGGCGGATTGAGATAGAACGGGAGTGACAGAACACGCTTCAGCGACGGTACGGAGCTAATATAGTTGCCGGACTTTCAGAGCACGAGCTTCTGCGCCGCAGGTCCCATTTATGGCCATATCGCTGTCCTCATTTCTTAGCACTCAGGGTATACGGAAGAGGCATCCAAGAGTTTGGGCGATGATCATCAGTCAATTCGGAAGCAAGTTCAAGGTTTCCGAGATAAAGTCAGGCTTCCGTCGCAAAGCTGTCGCAGGGTTTCAGCGATTTGAGAGCTGCAAATGGCAAGTCACCGGTGGAGATGGCGGGTCATGTTAGGCTGCGGGTTTATTGAGTTAACTTGTTATAGCAGCAAGATGCTGCTTGGAGCCGTCTTGCCACTTGAGATTAAGGGAGTAATTATACCGAATTCGGCCGAGCCGATAGGCTTCTGTCCCCCGCGGCCATGGCTTTTTCCCTAATGGGCACAAAAACAGTACTTATTTCCGTGTCCCTTGTCACGCAACTTACTCATTCGTGGCGTCGCGTCTGGGCATTGGACGCTGAGGGGAAAAGGTGTTTTGCCGCTCATTGCAGTATCATGTCTTCGGCTCACAACATATGATCCGTCTCTTATGGCGGGGCATTATGATGGAGGCTAAGGCGGGATATGGGAAGGCAAAGAACATGCCAGGAAAGGGGTGGTATGGTTGGCACACTATTGAGCGGGTCTAGCGCGTGCACGAGTCAAGGTATGAGACCTTCCAGCGGCCAATAATGGAGCGAGAGAGCGCCAGACACTTGTCTGCGGCCATCGAAACAATAGATCGCTAGGTTTCACTCCATTATTCACGATAGGGGACCACATGGACGGGGCGCTCGACCGGCCCAGCAGTGCGCCATGTCAGGCCCAGGCCCGAACGTGCAACTACGTCATAGCTGTGGCCAGACCCACACACAAAGTCCGGGGAAGTGTTCCCAACTTGCAATGAGGAAAACCTCTTTACACGTCATCCTGGACTACTATCGGGAACAAGAAGACAACATTGTTTTGCGTGGAGAAACTAATCCGGATGGCAGATGCAACGAAATCGAGGATAATACTTGACAGCTTTGGGAGAGAACGTACACAGCTACACCAACCGAACCTATCCAGCAATGAACCTCTCCTCTAAAGGAAGCAAGTGACACTGAACCATAAAAGTAAACATCAATCGCATCCATTTGTTTTTTTTCTTGTACAACATAATGAAACTTTCAACCACGGCTCTCTGTACATGCTTTCCCTTTCTTTTTTTTGTCTGTTATTCCAGCAACGAGCAAGTCAACACGCAGGAATGGAAATCACAACATGAGAAAACGAAATAATAAATCCCAGGGCCTGTGAAAGAGGAGATGTGAAGCCCACGCAAACCATGTTGACCCCTGAGAGGAGGAAGAAGAAGAAGAAGCCAACACCTCGCACGCCAATAATATGATTGTAGAGGGTACTGTAGTTTTTGAACCGAAGAACCCCGCTGATGCTGTTGGAAGAAAAAGGGAAATCCGAAATGCTGCTGGACTTCGCCCGACCTCTCCATCACCATTGCAAGAATACCCTGACTCTCTCATAATCCTTCATCAACATACTCTAAGCTTTCGAGTCGCCATCTCCGCCTTCTTTCTTCTCTTCGCTTCCCTTCTCCTTCCCAGCCAAGAACATGGCCTTGAAGTCTGCATTACTCTTACCGCCCGACGAACCCTCTGCCGAACCGGTTCCTCCCATCTCAACATCCTTTGCCGCGCTCGAAGCCGTTGTGAATGTCGCCCTTTTCGTACCCAGACCGCCTTTACCTCCTCTCCTAGCACCCTGCTGGCCGGGGCGGCTGATTCGAGGGGCGGGCGACATCAGCGCGGGTGTCTTCTTGCTTTCAGCCGGTTTGCTGGCGCCCAGGCGGTCCTCCTTCTTCTCTTCGCCCATCTTCTTCATCTCCTCCGGCGTGCCTATGCGAATCTTCCGACCAGACGCGATCTCATAGCCCTCGAGGGCGAGGCTGGCCTTTCCAACGTCTGCAACGCTTACGAACTCAATGATTGCTCCCTGGTGCTTGGGCATCAAGACAATCTTTCTTAGAGAGCCATGCGGCTCAACAATGGCTCTGATGCGCGCATCGTTAACAGTGTCAGGTATATTCATCAGAGCAATGGTGCGCTCGCGGCGGTTACTGGCACCTGATGCCACACCATTCGTATCAGCATCACCACCGGCGGTCGAGCCAGGCTCAGGAGAAGCTGATGGTTGGTTGATGATCGCGGTTGCATGGCGTTTACTACCCCTAGGCTCAGCGATGTTCGCGCGGAGGATGCGGTCCTTGAACTCCTTGGCATTCAAGGCTTCCGCACCCTTCTTTGCATTATCAGGAGTGTCAAACTCGACAAAGGCGACTCCTTTGCCTCGACCGCCGAGATTCCTCGGTACGCGCACATTGACGAATCCATCCAAGGATGATACCAAATCCTGCATTTCTTGGTCCGTAACAGACATGTCTACGTTCCCGACGAAAACTTCACGACCCTCGTAGATGGGCCCGTGGCGGCGATCCTTGATGGAAGGGTCCGAGATCTCAGCTGTTAACACCAGGTTTCTGCCAACCGATTTGCCGTGCATGGCCTTTGAAGCAGCCTCCGCCTGTTGGGCATTGCTGAAAGTCACGTAGCAGAAGCGTCGGTGGGTGTTGAGTTTCAACGAAGGGAACCGTACCGAGATGATCTCGCCATGTGCCTTGAAAAGCTTGCGGATATACTCTTCGTCTGCCTCCGGTGGGTAATTTGTGACGAAGAGGGTACTATTTGTGCCCGAGGAGATCCGTACGCTCTCCCCGTCGAGGGACTTCCCGTCCCGTGTTAGGGCAGACTCGGCGTCCCCGGGTGTCTCGAATTCAACGGTTGCCGTCTGGGTCGATCCGTTGCTGTCTGGGACAAGGATGATGCTGTTGATTATGCCACAATCCCTGAAGAACTGGCGAACTCTAGTTTGCGTAGACGAGGCGGGAATATTCTTTACAATGACAGTCGTGTGCTCTCTGTCCCGCTTGACCTGGGCAGTGGCTGGTGACGAAGCGTCTTCGTCCATGGGCTTTGTGCTTGCTTCTCCTTGTCTGCTCTTCTTGGTGGCGTTCTCCTCGGCGGCGGCATCCGCACCCCTCTTCCGCTTGCCGTTCGCGCTGGCGTCCTCGTTTGTTGCGGGAGTAGCCTCGGCGGCACCAGCCATCTGCTGTTGGTAAGCTGCGGCGGCTTCAGCTGCCTCTTTCTGGCGTCTGGCCGCAACCTCGGTCCGGGCTTTCTTCGCCTCGAAGATAGCGTAACGATACTCATGAACGGACTCGTGCTGTTCGCAGTGATGGATGAACATGTCGATCAGTTGTTCAGGCCAGTCCATGGTCATTACGCGCTTCAGGCCTTGACGCAAGATATTAGTAGCCTCGCGAGGAGTTTCGAGCATCTGCCCAGCATTCTCCTTATCCCGCATGCACCACTTGGACCAAAGGACCATTTCCCAGATGTAGTATCGGTACCAGAAGTCATAGCTGTTCTCCTGAGCGGGAATTAGGGCTTTCCAACAGTCACGGGCAGCCTGAATATTGCCGCTCTGGGTGATGAACTTGATGTTGATCCTCTCCAGGCGGTACTGCGGGTCGCCTTTGAACTGCTTGCCATATCTCTTCTCCCCAATCTCCTTCACATGTTCCAGAGCAGAGCGAATCCCGACTTCAGCAATGTCGATGTCATCTTCAGAAGAGCGAGCATCAAAGGCTTTCCTGCGAAGGTAGCCACACCAGGCAACGTACACCTTCAAGAGCTCCTCGAGACCACCGACGTCCAACAGGCCGGTCTCGGTAGCACGGTGCTTGACGCTCTCCATTTCGTCGAAGGACCTGCCTTCTGCTTCGAGCGCGAGCAAGCGTTGCGACCAGAGCTCTCCGGACCATGGGCAGTGGCGGGTGCCTCTTTCCAGCACGGCGAGAACATCGACTCCGCCGTCGGCGTGTTCCATCAGCAACTGGACATAATCCTGCCAGATGGTTGCATCGATGGAGAAGCGAAGGGTGGCACGCTCGTACAAAGCATTGATGAGGTGGAAGCTGAAAACACCCTTATTCTTCACCTCCCAGTCTAAATACTGTGAGTATGTCTCCCATTCGGCTTCCTTGTCTCCGGCTTTGACGGCGCTGTCGACCTTCAACTCGTAGTGCTCACGCAGTGCAAACTGCTGCTTGGCCTGGCTTGCGCGCTTGTTCATGGTCATCATCGTGTCCTCGTACTCAGCGTTGAAGTAGCGGGAGATGAAGGTGGAGAACATCTGGAACGTTTTGTCCCAGGTTGCGTGGGGCTTGAGAAGGCGCTCGGTGAAGGCATTGCGCAGATGAACGAGCTTTTGCGGGTCGGAGCTGGCTTCCTGATCTCTTAGCATAATCTCCATCCAGCGGTCCCATACCAGGTGACTGTCGTTCATGTGCCACTGCGTGGCGGGCAGAGCCCGGTCCCAAACCTCCTGCATTGCCTGCCACGTGAACGCTTCCCTCCCCACAATCTTGTCCTCCTCGGCCCAGTCTGCGGGTTCCACGTCGAAGGCGGCGGCCCACAGCCAATACATGTAGTCTCCGTACAAGCGCCAGAGCGTGGAGCTGCTGGGTTCCTCCGACACGGCCTGACTGCACAGCTCCATCAAGGTCAGACGATCCTCAGTGGAGCGCGCCAGCACCTTCTCGTCGTTTATCCATTCGACCCAGCTCTCCTCGCCTATCGCAAATTTTGCACACATGGTCCGGCGCGCCAGGCGGAGGTCGGTGAGCAGCTCGTACGAGAGCGGGTCGCGAGAGGTATCGGGCGCGTCGGGCGGCGTGACGTGATGACGGAAGCCTTTGGTGAGGAGCTCGACGAAGCGGATGTGCGAGGTGTAGTCGTACGAATTCTCCTTGAGCTTCGCGACCAGATCGTTCATCTCCTTGTTGTCGGCGGCGGAGAGCGAGCTCGCGTGCAGCACGCGCGGCTCCTGCTGCATGGTGATGTCCTTGGCTGAATTGGAGGACATGGTGCGGGTGATGTTGTGGACGTTGTAGCTGTGGTGAGGGGCGGGAAGAATTAGTGAGGGATGGGGGAGGGGGGAAAACAAAGCGGGCGGGGTGACGTACCCGACGGAGGGGGCGCGCTGGAAAACTTGAGGTGACCTCAGGCCGTGGCTGCTCTGGCGAGTTGCCTGCTGGTGATGCTGCATGGATGCGAGATCTATGCGGGTCAGCTCGTCGCCGCTTCGGGGCGGGCGCGGGTGCGGGCGCGCGCTCCGAGAGCTCTTGCTCGACTCACCTGCCAGCGTGTCCATGCCCGGAGTCGAGCCGTGCCTGTTCAGAGGCGGCTGTTGCGGGCGCGCGTGGGCTGGCGGGGTACGAGCCTCAGGCAGGTGCTGGAGGGGACTCCTGATGTCGGCCGTGGGCGTGCTGGTTGCGCTCAGCATGCTCCGCCCGTTCTGCGCCGGCGAGGGCCCTGGCGACGGCGCATGCTGCACGTGGCCGTACTGCAGGTACTGGTGCTGCGACGGGCTCGGGGTGGGTATGGAGGGCAGCTGGATCTGCTGGGGCGGGGCCTGCTGGTGGTGGTGGTGCTGCGCGTGCTGCGCGTGGTGGATCTGTTGTTGCTGGTGGTGATGGGCGAGCTGCGAATGTTGTTGATGCTGCTGCTGCTGCTGCTGCTGCTGGAGCTGGCGCTGCGAGTGCTGCGGCTGCGGCTGCGGCTGCTGCTGCTGCTGTTGCTGCTGCTGGGGCGGCGGCGAGTACTGCTGGACCTGGCTGAGGCCGGACGACTTGCGCGACTTGGGCGGGCGGCCAGGCCGCTGGAGCGGCGAGTGCGAGGGCTGGGGACTGCGCAGCGGCGGCGTCTGGGATTCCTCTTTGGTCGGCGAGTCCTGGGGACTGAGGAGATTTGCGATGTTCATGGCGGGCGTCTCCGGGGGGGCGGCGGCGAGGGAGCTCAGGTCCGGGAGGGATGCGACATCGCCAGCTCGCGTCGGGCGGGACGGATTGGAGGTGCTGGCGGTGGTGGGAGATGGGTGCTGTGGATGTGCAGTGTCGTCAATTGTGGAATCAGGCAGAGGCGCGCTAGCTAGCTTCACTGCCACGCCAGGCCAGGCCCACAGCTGCTCATCAACTCAAACTGCAGGATTTGCGTCCTTATTTTCGTGTCTGACCGCCGGCGCGCGCGTGCGGGCGCAAGGATAGCCAGCGTCGCGTGGGTTGACTCCAGCAGCCTGGTCTGTCTTCGTGCCGTGTTAGCCTAAGGCACAGCTACGTAGTGGTAGGGCCCCGGGCTCCCTCCCTGCCCTGGACCT